>BTHU01000010.1:65039885-65189885 GCA_036184795.1 Tokudaia tokunoshimensis
AATAGAAAAATTAAATTCAGTGTCACCTACATGTACTTACGATGGCTATTTGGCAAACTTAGCTGTCTGTAATGGAAGAGAAGAGAAGAGAAGAAGAATGGAATACAAGCAGAGACAATGTGCAGGGACACTCAGATCAGTGTGGCAAACATAAGTTTTATGGAGGATTTGTTGTGGTTCCGGCATCTGACAAAAGCATTGACCCACTTCACTCTGTGGCCACTTTCCTACATGGTTGTCAGGTCTTACTGCTTGAGTTCTGCAATCCAGCCATACTCTGTCCATGGTTCCCACTCATCTTTGTATGGGTCCAGCCCATGCACATGGGTACTGTGTTCTACTTCCTTCCAAAGATAGGGTGTTATGTAACTTTTCCAGTGCCCAACGAACTATCTACTCCCCCGTGAAGCTTTTGTATAGAATAGACTGTTACAGATCCCCAGTACCAGCAAATCAAGCAGGGGTGAGACCTTAGTATGTCATATCATAGAGCAACTGTTATGGCTTAGTAATGACTTAATAAGCCACCAAACATTTTACCAGGAAACACGGAAGCTTCTTAAAAGTTGATTATACCATAGGTCACAAAGCAAGCTTTAGTACACACACACACACAACCAAAAGCACACATACACACACACATGCAGTCACACACACGAACACACATGCAAAAGATAATTTGCACTATCCTGTCCAATCATTGTAGGATGAAGTAAAAGAATATTCAGAAACTATGCAAAATACTTAGACACTGAACAGCACATTTGAACTAACAATAAATCACTGAAGAAATCATGAAGGAAATTAAAAATTCTTGAGAAACAGATGAAAGCAGTAACACAACCTCCCAGACCCTCTGGGAGTCATCAAAGCAGTCCTAAGAGGAGGTTTTATGGCTAGAAGTGCTCAGTCAGAAATCAGAGAGACCTCAAATAAAAACCAAAACCAACGATGCATCTCACAGATCTAGAAAAACAAGAAGGCAACCCAAACCCAGTAGACAGTAAGAAACAATGATTAGGCAGATGGTGATGGGGGTGGGGCATGAATGAACAATAAACAGAATAAATCAAATGAAGATTTGGATTTTCATCATAAAGGTTAACAAGATTACAACTTCTAAGCCATGATAAAAAGTCCTAGAGAAATTAGGAACAGACAGAACATTTCTCAAAACATACTAAATGGGAAAACAGAAAACATTTCTTCTAAAATACGGGAGGAGGCAAGGTGGCCACTGCTTCCACTCCTAGTCAACACCGTGGAATCAGAGCCAAAGAGATAGGGAAGACAAAGATGTAAAAGACACAGAAACAGGAAAGGAAGGAGTATGATCATCTCTCTTCACAGACGGCATGATTCTACACTTGAGCCCCTATCAGAAAATTCTTAGATTTTCCGTCAGGATATAAAACCAACACACAAAAATCAGTAGCTTCACATATACCAAGTAAAGAACTTTCTGAGAAAGGAGTTAGAAAAACTATCTCACTTATAATAGCCCCTTCACATAGAACTAGAAAAATAATCCAAAAATTAATATGAAAGCACAAAAGACCATATACAGCCAAAGGAATTCTAAATAGAAAGAATATTGCTGAAAGCTCCCAATATCCAATCTCAAATTATTCTACAGAGCTATAGTGACAAGACTCAGGTGTGCGGACCAATGTAATAGAACAGATGATAAGCCCATACAGATATTGGTCACTTAAGTTTTTGGCAAAGGATCAAAAACCTGCACTGTAAAAAGATAGCCCATTTAACAAATGGTGCTGGCAAGACCAGATATCCATACACAGGAGAGTGAACTTAGACCCTCATTCCTCACCCTGCACAAAAATCAGCCTGCACAGATCAGAGACCTTAATTTGAAGCCTGGATTTTTGAAACTTGTAGAGGAAAACATGCACAATATACTCCAAGCTGTAGAGATAGGCAGAGGTTATTGGGGCAGACTCCAAAAGCACAGGAATAGCCCTGAGAATCAAATAAGATGGCATGGAATCAAAGTTTCTGCACCGAAAGACAAACTATCAACTGTGTGAATAGATAGCCTACAGAACTAATCCCCCAACTCCTGCCAACCAATAAATGAGTTGATGAACACTTCAAAAGAAGTGTACTGGTGAATAATATTTTTTTAAAAATTCAACACCCTCAGTTATCAGGGGAATGAAAATTCAAACTGTTTTGAGATTCTAACTTGCCCAAGTCAGAATCCTTACTCACTGCTGATGGGAAGGCGAAAGGGTACAGCTATTACGGAAATTGGTGTTTAGGTTCCTCAAAAAACTAAAGCTGGAGTCATAGGCAGTTGTGAGCTGCTCATAGAACTTTCATATGTCCCAACTGTGCCCCTACTGGGTGTGCATCACATTGTATCACACCTCTGAGCCGCTGGCTCACCTGTGGTCACTCTTGCTCTGTTCACAATGGTGGGGCCATCCTAGATGTCCATCAGTGGAAGAAAGCACAGTGAAAATGTGGCCTATGTGCACAAGAGAATTTGACTCAGCTGTAAAGCTAAAGAAAATCTGTAGGAAAATGGGTGGATTTGGAAAGCTTTGTGTTAAGCTTAAGGGGCACTATAACTCTGAGGCTCTGGTCAGCAATCCATCCTCCAGGCGACGGGTGGTTCCTAGACATCTAGGTTTTGTGGATGAGGAAAACAGTAATCAATGAGGATGTGAGAGAAAACAAGTGTGAATTAAATGTTAATTTTTCTGAGTGAAATGTTTAAAAGAATGACCATCAGGTAGCACACACCCTTGAGTGGGAGTATGGATGCTAGAGGACTTAGAGCTGTCTGTCTGTCCGGTTTCACTGCAGGCTGCTGAGAACTCTATGTTGGGCAGGCTGTGGCAGGCCCTCAGCCTGGTATTTGGAGACACTGTGTTACACAAACGAACTTAAACAGAGCCTTTCACTGACACACCTGGGGGTGGATTTTGTGTTTCTACCATCCCCATCCAGGACCAACTCATGAAGGCTCAGATAGGCATTTGCCCATCAAGCATTACTGATGGGTGTGCTGTGTGTCACTCATACAGACAAGATCCAGAGAACTGATTTTGGTGGCTAATGACAATGTCCATCATTATTTTCATCCAGAAAGGATTGGTGGGAGGGAAGATTAGACCTGGGTGACAACTTGCTAGCAAATGCAGCTGTCTTTTAATTTTAAAAACTGACAGTTTTTCTGGTGTTACAAGGGAGGAAACTGTGTGAGTCTTTCTACAAAAGAAATCCTGGTGGGCAAGAAAGTTATCTTTTAAAGATTAAAAAGAAATCTGTGTGTGTGTGTGTGTGTGTGTGTGTGTGTGTGTGTGTGTGTGTATGTGTGTGTGTGTGCCAGCAGAGGGCATTGTATCTCCTGAAGCTGGAGTCATAGGCAGTTGTGAGCTGCCCAACATGTTGCTGGGAACTGAACCCAGGTCCTCTGCAAGAGCAGCAAGTGCTCTTAACCATTGAGCTATCTCTCCAGCTCTAGACATTTTAAATTATTTTTTACAAATCTCGTGTGTGTGTGTGTGTGCGTGTATGTGTGTGTGTGTGTGTGTGTGTGTGTGCTTGTGTGTATGCATACACTTGCATATGAGGGCTGATGACTGCAGATGCCAGAGGCATTGAAACATGTGTGTAAGTGTGCATGTGCACATGTATGTGTGTGTGTGCACACTCATACACATTTGCAGCTAAGTGCAGGTGGTTGCAAAGGCATTGGATTCCTCTGGAGGAAAGTTACCTTTTCATAAAAATAAAGTTAACAAAGGTGAGCATCTTATGAAAGTCATTTTTCTTCATGCATACTAGGTACATGCTCCAGCATTCTGTCACTCAACCTAGAGACAATTTTTTTTTCTGATAAAACCAAAACACATGGGGGAGGCACACCTGTAATCCCGGCATTCAGGAGGTGAAGGTGGAAGACTGTGCGTTGGAAGCCAGAGCCTCAAGACAGGAATGTGGAGGCAGGAACAGAAACAGAGGTCATAGGGGAGTGCTGCTTACTGCTTGCTCCTCATAGCTTGCTTAGTTTGCTTTTGTATGCAAGTCATGATCACTGCTTAGGGGTGGCACTGCCTTCAGCGGCCTAGATCCACTCATACCAACCCTTAATCAAGAAAGTACCCCACAGACTTGCCCACAGTTCAATCTAATTGAGTCATCTTTCACCTTTATTAAGGTTCCCACTTCCCATATGACCCTGGCTTTTGTCGAGTTGACATAAAACTAGCCAGCCCACCACAGTTAAGTCAGAGCTGGGTCAAAAGCAGGACCAAGACTCAGTAGGTCTGGGTCTAGGAAAGCATTGCTGTTCATCATCATCTTCAAAACCCCTTCCTTCTTTACACCACTCCATACCACCATGGGCAGTGAGCGTCACTGCAGGGAAACTGATTCAAAGTTGTGGATTCAGAGGCTGCTGACCACTTGATTAGAAGGGTTGGAGGAGTTGGGGCAGTTAATCGATGACCAAGACAACAAAAGCAAAGAATTAGTGGAGTTAGATTGGGTGCCAAAATGAATGAGTAGATGCCCCAGGACCCTTTAAGTAGGACAGACAGGGTCAAAGCTTCCTTCTCTGTGAGGATGCCTGGTGCTATTCCTCCTTTGGTCAGAATTAGAGAGCCCTATCTGTCTGGAGCATTGATGTGGTTGGTCCAGTAGAGGTGGCAAGAATATGGAAGTCTGCCTTTGGCTTTTAGATCTACCAAACAACATCGATTAATTGTCTTAAAAAGGTGAACAACATATGCAGCAGAGAACTCTTATGTATCTCCTCTGAAAGGGTGTCTACATCTGATATAAGCCCCTCGATGATTTTACAAATTACATTTTGTGGCCAGACATATAGCTACAATGGTTTTACCCAAGGCACCCAGCCCCATTTCCCTTGGGGGAAGAGACTCATTGTATATACTTATGATCTGTGATCTTAGGATGGGGCTGTTCATAAAAGGTTACTAGAGAATCTGGCCCCATTTTCTCCAAAGGCTCAACTTGTGGTTATGCCCCATCTTTCTGCCTCCTCTGGGTCAAAGCTCTGCTCAAACATGGGAGCTCCCTGCCTTCAGGCTTATGGGTGGATGCTGTATGGCCCTGAGCTGATTTGATGTGTTCAGTTGGAAAGGAAACAAAGCCACACATGTGAGAATATTATTCCATATCTTGACACCTCCACCTCATTGCAAAAGACAAAAGCTGAGTGTAGCCGATCTGAGAGAAGGCAGTTTGGATCAGAAAGGGATTCTATTCAAGAACCTTTTGTAGGAAGTACACACTGTTCCTTTTAGTCCTAAGACTACCTTGCAAAGTTCAGAACAAGTTCTCATTTGGAAGATCAGAGTCTGAGGCATCAGAGGTATCAACTAATGATGGCTGCCACTTTGTGGTCACTTCACTGTGTGAAGCACTTTGTATTTATCTTGCAGCACTGGTTAGTTTAAACTGTCAACTTGCCAAGACACAGAATCACCTGAGAAGAGAATTTCAACTGAGGAACAGTCAAGGTAAGGCTGGCCTATGTGCATACCTGTGTTGCAGGATTTTCCATGTCCAATCATATTAGGGCAGTGGAAGGTCTGTGATTGGACAGGTAAAGGGAGGCAGAGCTAGAAGTTAGGGGAACAGAGGTCTCAGGAGAAGGGAGAGGAATGGAGATGGTTTAGGATGTGAACCTGCATGGCATTTACTAACCATGAATAGTTTTTATAAGTTAACAGTTTTAATAAGTTTTTATAAGGTTAGAAATATTGGGATAAAGGTTTTATCATTATTGGCTCTAAAATGATTGTATTGACATCTTGTAAATTGTGATATTATTTATACATAAATTTGGTTAATTAAGCTTTAAGAATTTTTATTTACTTGGTTACTGGAATATGGGTCCATCGATGGCAGAGAGGGAACACAGCTGGGATGCTGTGGGAACTAGCTGGGAGAGAATAGCTCGTGGCAGTAAGAACACGTTGAGTGGGACCCTGCTGGGACATGGTGTTGTGGCATGGCAGGGCAGGAGAGTTGGTGGGACCATTTTTAATATTTCCCACAACAGGAGTGTTTTGATCGTACACTGACCCACTCTGGATATGGGCAGTGCTGTTTCAGGGGTTGGGCTCCGAACGGTGCAAGAGGTATTGGAGAAAGCTGGCTGAGTGTTGGAGGTAAGCAAGGATGAATTTGTCCCTCTCTGCTCTTGACTCTGGATGGGAGGTGACTAGTCACTTGAGTTCCTGTCCCAACATCCTTGGTGATAGACTATGACCTGGATGTGTAAGCCATAAACCCTTTCCTCCTTAAGTGGCTTTTGTTTTCTTCTCTCACAGCAACAGAAAACAAGCTACCACACTTACTTAACTGCTTAGACAAAGAATAAAGGCTAGCCAGTTCCTTTATATTTAGGGAAACTGATAGTGAGGTGAGGTAACCTGCCTTACAGACTCTTGCTGCTGCCTAGCAGACCCAGAGCCCACCATCAGTCTTAACTCCAGTCCTAACTGCCGCTTACTGCTACTTTCCCCAGATGGAAGAGCTATAATGTGGAAGAGTTTGAACACAGGGCTGTATCCTAAAGCACACTTCATTTCCAAATCCATAAGCCCCAAGTGGCAGAGTCAGGTGGACATCAAAACCTTTCCCATCTTGGACTATCTCTGTGCTATAGCAGCTACTGTCTCAGAAAAATCAAAAAGGCCCCGGGGTGTGTGAGATAAAGTTGTTAAGGAGTTTGCGATTTTTGATGGATGCTAGAAGGAAGTAGCATACAATTTGTATATCAGCAGGAGAAAGCCTGGTTCTGTCAGGCAAAACACAGCCCGGGTGAGTGCTGCTCTTCTCGCCTAGGTAAGGCCATCACTTCTTGTATTGCTCATCTCCTTCCTTTCTGCCTCACATTCTCACCTTCCTCTTCTCTCTAATGTGTTGCCTTGCCATTGAAGAGCTGTGCAGCCAGGAGTGGTAGTTCTAATGGCAGTCGGAGCAAGTCTGTTTGTCTTTGTGATTCCACTGGTGATTCCTGTGCGATGATTAATAAGGAAGGCGGGGCTGCCTCTTCCTACAGCTTTGGAGGAGGTGTTGGGGCCGGAGCTTCTGCTGTCTTGTGTCCCCAGTGTTTTCCTGAATGCTTTAAAGATGGTACCTTAAGAAGGAGTAAGGCCATGATGCATGGCAGGCAGGTACCTTCATTAGCACAGCGGTGAGGCCATGAAAAACAAGGAAGGCTTTACAATCAGAGTTTGTACCTAAGCACGTTGCATAGAGCCTTTTGAGAACTTGTGAAAACTCTCATCTCCCTGAATCTTAGGTAGAGACTGGGTGATGGGGATAGATAAATCACAAGGCTAGAGGAAGATGCATACCTAAACGTATGCAGGGCACGGCATATGGAGCTGTGAGGACCTTGTGGTACCGTCAGTCTAAAGTGATCTGCTCCATGGATTGAAAAAAAAAAAACCCAAAAGCATATGGAATTTTAGGAGGCATGCCTGTTTGGGGGGGGGGAGGGGTTCAGTTTAAGTCATCACAGGCAAGCAGGGAGACCCCATTATGTGTTGGATATACTTCTGCCATATGGATGCAAGTATATGGTCAGACATTAGCTTAGAGGATAGTCCCTTCTCAGAGAGGCCACATGTGCTCCAAACAGTGTAGAATGGAGCCAAGAGTCTCCTATGGAATTCAGGATAGAAGCAGGAATCTGCTTTTCAATTTCCACATTAGTTGCATAAGTCTAAATGCATGTATGCATGTGTGTGTGTGTGTGTATACATGTGTTGAAATCTATATATTAAATGTTCCTGATATTGTTATTTGTTGATTCTCTCTCTCTCTCTCTCTCTCTCTCTCTCTCTCTCTCTCTCTCTCTTGAGACAGGATATCTTGTAGCCCAGGCTGGCTGTAAATGGCTAATTCTCCTGCCTCTACTAGCTGAGTGCTGAGATTATAGTAGTGTGTGCCACAACACCTGGTTGCGATTTTAACTGTCCTGTCACCTTTTCTTCACATGTCTATCTCTAAGGGAGACATTCTTGTTTAATATTGGAGGAGACATTCTGGAAATGAGGTTGCTTGAATTGGGAATCCAGCTTAGGGAATCTTGGGCCAATTTTGTCAACGCCCTGTACCTCAGTTTCCTGAGCTGTTTGATGAAGACAGAAACAGCATCACATTCATAGCCCCACTGTGTGAGTAAAAGGACATAGGCAGTATTTCTTGCAAGTGTTTGATGAACTTTGAGATAATTGTCAATAAGTAAGCCCTCACCACACTTTAGGCCTGGGCATATGGCCTAGGATACTGCCCTGGTATCATAAGATGCTTTCTCTGTGCTCTTTGTGGTTCATCCTAGCTGTACTGACCCAAGAAAACTGTCCTTTAGAAAATCTCCATCTCTATTTAAATGTGATCAAAGTTGCACATGGCCGTTAACACTCACACACTTACATATACTCCCACACATAAACACACAAACACTCCCACATACATATAAATACCCGCCCACACACATAAACACTCACACATATAAACACTCCTACAACACTGTCACACACAAACACTCCCATGTACACAAATGCACCCCCACACATAAACAATCCTCCACACATATAAACATCCACCCATGTACATAAACACTCCCAAACACATAAACATTCACACAAAACACATATAAACACCCACTCACACAAATACTCACATAAGCACTCATATATATATAGACTCTCACATACATAAACATATACACACACTCATACATATATACACACACTCATATATACACAAACACACAATAGATACACATATAAATGCACACACACATATTTCACATATTCTTCCCTCCCTCCCTCCATCCCTCCCTCCGTCTTTCCTTCCTTCCTTCTTTCCTTCCTTCCTTCCCATCTTGCCCTCTTCCTTCCTTTTCTCTGTCCCTCTTCCCAGCCTTTCTGCCTTTCTCTCACTCTTCCTTCTTATCCACTGGCTTCCCTTCCTTTCTTCTCCTCCAGCTCTTCTGAGGATGGAGGGTGCAGACTAGAAAGCCTCTCTACTAAGAGTGCTTTGTCTCTGATCAGACCTGACCTGGGTCATTGAGTTCATGGGGTTACCATGACAACATGTATCCCTGGCTACCCATCAGGAGGCAAAGACCAATTGAAAGGGACTGCCATTTCCCTGGGACATACTGTATTTATCCTTAGCAGCAGGATCTTGCATCAGGACCAAGCTACAGGAAGAGAGGCTGATACTTGTGAGTGTGGGAGGGAGGGAGAAATAAAATATTAGTGTTTTATTTTTTTCAGTGTGTTCCCTGTGGGGGAGGACTGCAGATTGTTCTTGCAGAGAGACATTTTATTTCAAATGTAGCCAGTGTGTGCTGTGGAGAGGGAGATGGGCTAGGCTCATGTGTGTTTCTGACACAGTGGGTTTTACAGAGAAGGAACAAACAAATTATTGAGATTTAAAGTGACTTTCGATGGGTCTAAGGAGGAGATGGATAGAAAACCTTAAGAAGTGTCTTCTGTGACAGGTCCTTTGGGGAATGTTTTCAGTTTGTTGAAGAAACTCCATGCAATTATTATTCCAGTTTTTTTTATGGCTATGTGTGTGTATTACATGTGTATGTATGTGTGTGTGTGGTGAGCATGTGCACGTGCCGTAGGATGTGTGTGTGTGTGTGTGTGTGTGTGTGTGCACATTGGTGAAGGACAATTTAACAGAGTTGGGTTCCTCCTTCCACCTTTACATAGTTTCTAGGAATTGAACTCAGATCACCAGGACTGTGGAGAAAGGCTCTGAGCCACTCACTGAGTCACCTCACTGGCCCAATTCCACTTTCTAGATAAGAAGGCCAAGACTTATAAAACTTTCATGACCTAGCAAGGTCAGACACTGGCAAAGTCACAGACCAATGACCTGAATTGATTTATGTGCCTCCAAAGCTGGTGACTACTGTCTAGGTTCCCCGACAGCCTTGCTGCTATATGCTACCCCTCCCCCTGCTTGGTCCCTACTGTTGGCCTGTCCTTTTCCCTAAACTGTTTTAGCCCTCATTTGCAGAGAAGAATCCCTTGAGAGTCTTTCAGTCTGTGTTCCTCGATCCCACACTATGGACCTGTGGAACCAGATTATAGGAGTCTGGAAGAGACATTTTTTTTCCCCTTAAAACCGGCTCTCCTGGGAGTCTCAGTAGACACTGAAGTCAGGGCTGAGTCTTTAGAGGAATAGACTGGATGCTGCACAGATCACTTGTTTTTTGGTTTCCCAATTATTTCCGAGGTCAGTGTGACTGTCTGGAAGAAGAGAACTCCCCACAGTCTTCTGAATCTCTCAGATCAGCACCAGGCAAAGAAATAGTGTTGGGGGAAGGCCCCCAGAGCTGCCCCCAAGGTCCCCACGTGTGTGCATCTCACACATCCTTGATGTGTGGCCATCACATTCATTCTTTCTTTACCCAGATGCTAATACAGACAGTTCTTGAAAGTACTGCAAAGGGAGAAAAACATATCCCATGGGAACTCTAGCGAGAAGGAATTGTTGAGTAATCCAGAGATTCTTTTATGTTTGAAAAAAAGAAAAAAGGAAAAAAAAACCAACAACCACAGGTGCCTGAGGTGGCCACCTCCTATAGCCAGGCAGAACTCTTAGTGGAGGGATAAGGATACCAACCCACCCAAGAAGTCTTTGACCTGAAATTTGCCCTGCCTACAAGAAGTGCAAAGACAAAGAAGGAACACAGACTGAGGGAATGGTTAACCAATGACTGGGACAACTTGACATTCATCCCACGGGCAAGAACTAATCCTTGACACTATTAAGAATACTCTGTTAGGCTTGTAGACAGGAGCCTAGCATAACTGTTCTCTGAGAGGCTCCACCCAGCACCTGACTGAAAGAGATGTGGAGAGTCACAACAAACATTAGATAGAGCTTGGGGAGTCCTGTGGAAGAGTTGGGGGAGGACTGAGGGATCCAGAGGGGATAGGGAGTCTATAAGAAGACTTACAGAGTCAATTAACCAGGACCCTTGGGGGACTCCCAGAGACTGAATCATCAATCAAAGAGCATACATGGGCTGGACCTA
This sequence comes from Tokudaia tokunoshimensis, assembly GCA_036184795.1. Lineage (NCBI taxonomy): Eukaryota > Metazoa > Chordata > Mammalia > Rodentia > Muridae > Tokudaia > Tokudaia tokunoshimensis. The sequence goes on from BTHU01000010.1 coordinate 65,050,966, forward strand.
GGAACCCTGCAATATGTAGAAGATTGTGGGTCCCCCAACAACTAGAGCAGGGGCTGTATCTAACTCTGATACCTGTCTGTGGATTCATGTTCCCCTAACTGGGCTGCTTTGTCTGCCTCAGTGGGAGTGGATATGTCTAGTCTCATAGTGACTTCTTGTACCAGGGTAGGTTGCTACCCAGGGGCTCCTTCCCTTTCTCAGAGAAAAAGGGGAGAGGGTAGGGCTGTGTGAGGGAGTACTAGGGTAAAGAGGGTTTGGGATCAGGATGTAAAGTAAATAAATTAATGTGAAAATCAAATAGAAGAAGAAGAAGAGGATGAGGAAGAGGAAAACAGACATGAAACAATCAACTTGAGGAGATGCCTGGTAGCCTGTATCACCCTGGCTGGTGGGCTAGGAGGCTGGCATCCCTCAAAGCTATGCCTTACATGACCTTTTAGGCATTTCAGAGCAAAGCTGAGGTGATTCTGTTTGGGAAGCCAGTTCTTGGCAGCATCAGTTGGTACCTGTTCAGTCCTTGGCCAACATTACCAAATCTCAATAAAGCCAACTTCTCAAACTACCCAGCTTTAAAGCAAAGACCATAGTGAACATGGTGCCAGCCACTTCTTCCCTGTCTCTGTCCTATCATAAATTGTGACCAGCTCACTGCCTCCTTCCAAGATGTCTGGGACAGCTTTGAAAGAGACTTATCTGCTTGCGACCTTCTTTTCCTGCCTACTCTCATTACAAACCACCTCCAGATAATATTTAGAATCAAGGTGACTTCTTGTCTTTGGGTTACTCTTCTGACCTCTGCTGACATCAAACCCAAATTGCAGAGGCAGCTGCCACCCTTCACTGTAGACTGTGACTCGTGGCTCTTACTTCCTGACATTTCTTCCAGTTGACAGGACCCTAGCCATTCCAAAGAAGCTCTACGCTTGCCATCTTGTGCATCAGCCCACTCTGGTCCTCTATTCTTTTCTCTTATAGTTCTTCAATGCTTTTGTCCAATGCCACTTGGCCAATCCTGTCTCTTAGACATGGATGCTTCTCCCTTTGATTGTCATTAATTGTCTTATGTCCCCAGTAAAACAGTAGGTGTGTATTTCTGCTCAGGACCTCTTCTGGACACTACACCACTTAGGGACTGGAGTTGCTTTTTTCACCATGACTCCATCAGTCCTATGAACAATGTGTGTGTTTGTGGTGGGTATCAGAAGAGGAGCTGTGAAATGGAATAGCCCAGGAAGTAGATATCAGACCTTTCTGAGTACTTGTCATTCATGAGGGTTCAGGGAAATGACTGCCTTGTGTTCCTGTCTCCTTGGCCCAAACGTCTGGCATGGACCATATGTGACAGAAGACAGAGGTTTCACAATCACAGAGAGCACAAAAGCCTCCACATAACCACAGTCAGTTAAAGACCAGACTTTGACCAATGTCTTGATTAGGGTATAACTTAGCAAATCCATTAAACTCCTGGCGTATGGTTTCTGAAGGAGAGCCATTAGCTACGAATTCAACGGAGCCCAATCTAGTATAGACTCTTGCTTGGGTTTGTAAATAGAGGCCATGAACCTTGACCAAGGAGATTTAATACTTTGTCCCTAACTAAAGAGACAAAGTATGCATCTCAGCGAAGAGACTGCAGTGTAGCTGGGCACTTACATTTAGTTGGCACCAGAAGGCCCATAGATTATAATTAGTGGATTTACTAATTGCCTTTTCCCTAGTGACTGGCATTGGCCTGTCCATCTTTATCCAGAACCCAAGGGCTTCAGAAACATAACTCAGCCCCTCGCCCAAGCCCAAACATGCAGAGACAGCCAACAAACAGCATCTGTTTCAAAGGAATGCCACCTGTCCAAATGGAAAGCCAAGTGTCGAGCTGCTTCGCTTCACCAGAGTATTTGTTTCCACGCCAGGGAGGCAAACACTATTCTGTCACCAAGAGTCTTTTAACAAACAGTGGGGACCATGACCTGGCTCCTGCTAAGCAGAGCTGACAGGTGTTTGAACATTTGGGTCTCAAATCTTTCCTTCCTTCCTTCCTTCCTTTCCTCCTTCCTTCCCTTCCCTTCCTTCCTTCCTTCCTTTCCTCCTTCCTTCCCTTCCCTTCCTTCCTTCCTTCCTTCCTTCCTTCCTTCCTTCCTTCCTTTCCTCCTTCCTTCCCTTCCCTTCCTTCCTTCCTTCCTTCCTCCCTTCCTTCCTTCCTTTCTTCCTTTCCTCCCTCTGGTATCTGTGTCTTTCTGTCTGTCTCTCTCTGTGTTATATGCACATGCTAGTGTGGGTATTTACACATGAGCATACACATGAGGAGGTCATAGGTCAATGTTGTATGCCTTCCCATATTGCTCTCGATCTTGTTTCTTAAGACAGTATATATCTCACTGAACTCGGAGCTAGCTTGGATAGACAGATTGGGTGGTAGTGAGTTTCAGGAATCCTCCTGTCTCTTGTTTCTCTAGCCATGGTATTATAGGCCCATGCTATGTATATGTGGGTAGTGAACATGGCTCCCTAAGTTTCTGTGATAAGCACTTTACTGACTGAGCTATATCCACATTCCCTAGACACCAGGTTTCTGATCTTAGGAGGCAGAAATTCACAGTCTATCTTGGAGCAATGTGTAGCAGGCCAGAAGGGAAGGTCACTAGTGTGCAGAGGTACCGTATTTTGCAGAACAAATGGATGTGGCATTAGGCTTGTGGAACACCTTCCTGGATGGGTTGTTATGGCTTTGCCTTTGATGGGATGGCAAGAAACTCATACCCCTATCCTGAGCATACAGAATCAATTTACATCATGAACTTTAAGCGGTTTCCAGTCATGTGAGTGACTGAACAGTTTCCAAAATCAAGTGTGATGGTTCAGAGGGCAAGGCCTTCCCTCTCACTTGCCCTGGTTTCTGCTTACCTACAGAGAGATTTCCTGGGATTGAAGCCACAGATGTAAAGTAGCTGGAGCAGGCAAACCCGCCTCTCTCGGGTTTGAACCATCTTGGTGAAATACCCTCCAGTCTTGGGTGTATGAAGCAGAGGTATAGTGGAAACTAACTGCAGTGTGTATGCATATACTCTTAGCTGCTAAACAATGACTTTTTTTTTTTTGCTTATGTGTGCGTATGTGTGTGTGTGAGTTTGGTGGGGAGACAGAAACATGCAGGCCTATGTGCCTGTGTGTGCATAGGTCTAGAGACGATGTCAGGAGTCTTCCTCAATTGCTCCCACTTTATTTACTAAGGCAAGGTCTCTAGCTGAACCTGGGCCTCATCAATTTTATCTAGTATAGGTATTTGGTTTGTTCAGAAGGTCCTCCACCTCTCACTGAGTGTTGGGGTTTCAGGTAGCTTGGCTTTTATGTGGGTTTCTGGAATCTAACCTCTGTTCCACAGGCCTACACTGAAGCACTTACTTTGGTGATCCAGGGGCCAACATTGACTCCTTCTAGCACAGATGAGAAGCAGAGCCCCATAGACAGCATGGAGATTTTCCAAGCAAGAAACGCTGGGCCCTCTCCGGCAACTTTACTCTTGTGTTGTTTGGTCAGGAGTCACATGATCCATGGCTACCATCAAGTGCTCCAGAGAAAGGAGGTTGGGGAAAGGTGTGGGTAGGTGTTCCCCTGCAGTGGGGATTCCTGATGTGCAGGTGGGTCTTTGGGCTTTTGTAACTGAAGGTGAATGCATTTATTATTTTCTATTTTTATTGTTGTGGTTAAATGCACACCCATGTCAATTTATGCCATGTGTGATCGGGCAGCTTCTGGCCTCTGGGTTTCTCTCTCCCTTTCTCTTGTTCTCATTCTCAAACTACCACAGCTCCATCTTTTACAGAGATATAAACCAAAGAAGTAGGCCTTTCTTTACTGCAGATTCAGATTCCCGGTGTTGACACCGGGAAGAATCTTTGAGTGTTGAAAATGCACCACAGCTATTCAAGCAAAGGCACCTGATAGCTTTAAGCCAGGGCCTGCCATCACGTTCCACTGTCAGACTGCCCAGTGGCTGTTCTAGACTCCAAAAGCTTTATTTTTTTCCTTGAGTTGATGGCTATCATTTGGCCTCAGTCTAGCACCTGCTTTTGACAGGGGCATCAATCATCCACCCTGGAACTGCTTTTGAGTAAGTCACAGCCCTGAGCTCTGAGTCAGACAGCCTGGCTTCAATCCTTGTGCACACCTGCTGTCTATTTTCTCGAATCTGGACTTTTGTAACTTAGGGCTAATGACAGTGCATAGGGATGAAATGAGATCGTGTTCATGCCACAGCGGGGGCTGTTATTATAGTAGAAAGGCACTGCAGTGTAGAGACTCAAATTTTAGGTTCCTATCACCAAAACTTTGGATGCTTTTCAGGCTGTCTTCTTATTCCAAGTGCCTGTGTCAGGGGAGGGGCTGTTTCAGCCTTCTGTTGATGGACAGACCACAGCATCTCTTTGTGCCTTGTTGTCAGCTGATGGCATTGACCATAAAGCCATGAGACAACCACTGGTTTTTCTTGAGCCCCTGACATTTGATTCTTTACTCTGCATCTTTTCTAGGCTGATGGTCTGTAAGTTCTGGAAACAAAAGTCATTTCCTCAACAAACAGTACTGTCTGGATCTCATTTAATGTTTGCCTAAACTTACACAAAACTCTTGTGAGTTTTTCAGGGTGATGGAACCTGGTTGCTGACTAGCAGGTCATGAGCGTTCCCTTCAATAACTTTAGTTATGTCTAAATCCTGGCTGCCGTCTATAGTGTTTGAACTTCTAGAGAATTTCTTAAAATTCTTGAAAGCCTTTTATTGGCATTTGAATAAAGACTAAAATCTTTTACAAAACCCTGTTCAGCCTCATGTTCCAAGCTTAGCCTGTCTCCTCCCCCCGTCTCTTCCTTGTGTTATGATGTCTTGCATTAGTGTCTTCGAGCAGGTTGTTTTATCATCTCGACTGCTCACTAGAACTTTAAAATCTCTGTCCCTGTCTCTGTCTGTGTGCCTAGTCTTTAATGAGTGTCTCTTTGTAAAAGAATGTCTCTGATGTCTATGTCTCTGATGTCTTGCTTGTCTTTCTGACTCCAGAGTACATGGGACACTGTGTAATCTGTAACTCTGCCCTGCTTAGGGTAGTCCCAGAATCATTAGCTTCTGTTTTTCACTTTGGTCTTGTTTTTCTTCTTCTTCTTCTTCTTCTTCTTCTTCTTCTTCTTCTTCTTCTTCTTCTTCTTCTTCTTCTTCCTCTTCCTCTTCCTCCTCCTCCTCCTCCTCCTCCTCCTCCTCCTCCTCCTCCTCCTCCTCCTCCTCCTCCTCTTCTTCTTCTTCTTCTTCTTCTTCTTCTTCTTCTTCTCCATTTTGGCCCTGGAGAGTTCCTAACTTGCATTTATAAGGATGGTTCTTAAATCCTATCCACCATACCCACATGTCTTACAGTGACAATTTGGTTCTATCTTGTTACTGAAAATAGATGTCCTCGAGGGCCCCTTTTGAAGACTATCCTGGTACCTTTCATGATTATTATTAAAACATTAAGCAATTATAAGCTGTTGAATGGCTGCCTCCTCTTGTAATCATGTAGTTACACGGGAAGGGTGCCTTGTTCAGAACAGTGGTGCCAGCTGCTATGCCAGTGCCTGGGATAATAACAGAACACGGTGCCATTTCCATTAATGAATGAATCAAAGCAGAGTGGCCGTGGCTGTCATGTGAAATAGTCCCTTCTCCATCCTTTCGTGGCCTTTATTAACCCTTCTTGCTCTTCCTAAGATGGTATCCTTTATCCTTTATGCATTTTTTCCTTCTTTGCTTGCCTTTTTTTTTTAAAAGACAGGATCTCTTTGCATAGCCTTGGCTAATCTGGAACATGATATGTAGAGCAGGCTGGCCTTGAACTCACAGGGATCCTTCTGCCTCTATCTCTTAAATGCTGGGATTAAATGCTTAACTTTAGTTTATGCCATTTAGACTCACTATATTCTTGACCTCAGGAGGACTGGGGTGTCAATTCTTTCTGTACAGGTGAAGAAATCTAGGGGCTGGGTGATCAAATGTCTTCCTTTCTGCAGGATAGTAGCAAATTCTAGAATTAACTCTGCAGTAACCCATCTGATTTTAAGTATGAAGGACTTACCCTTAGCTATCTAGAAAGAATAGCAAAACTTCTTTATATGAACATAATATTGACTTTGCCTCTTTCTGATTAACCCACTTTTGCTAAAATAATGCCTGTGTCAAGGCAGGCACAGAGACTGTGTGGACTTGGAGTTCTTCAGGAGGAGGTACTTTGATTTGAGCATTTCTCAAGGTCAGACAGCTGAGCTTTTCATTTGGACAATGTGTTTCTACTTTTGAGAGACACATTACAAACCATTTCCTGTCAGAGTCCATAAAGCTGGAGAACCCTGTTCATGGTTGAGTTGGATGCAAGGTCTCCTCTAGCAAGGGATGGAGTGTCACAGATCACAAGACAGAAGCGCGGGGTTCATCAACACTCAACACTTAAGGAGTGAGGTGGAAATCAGGGTATGGGGAGAGACACACAGTGGGTAACGTCAAAGCAAGCTGAGGCCCCCAGGCCATTTTCCAACCTCAGGGTTGAAGGTCACAGGTGGGTGGAATCTTCCAGGCCCACAGGCATTTCAGAAGATCTCTTCTTGGCGGCTGGAATTATGCATGGGGGCCTGTGGTAAATGCAGCAGCTTCGTTCCTGAGAGATAGGGAGGGCAGAGGGAGCACGAAGGAAGCAGATCTAGGTACTTACCTCAGGGCGGACCCCTTGGGTGTTGCAATGCCATAGCCTTTGGAATCCAAGTTACCTCCCACTTTCATGGTGTCACAGGGCTTGCGTTGCTCAATATACTCATTCATGGTGGACTCCAGGAGGTAGGCGTATTTGCCTTTAGATTTTCTCACTCTGATCATGCCCTCTTCTGTGGTCCGAACAAACACGGATGGTTCTGCAGACTTCATATATGTCCACATCTTCTCAAACACAGCGATTTTAGACCTCTGGTGGGGGACAGGAATGAAACCAGGGTTAAACAATGGCGGTGCTTGAATTAGGGTCGGCACATGCATCAGTGAAGAGCTGAGTGAGCTTGATCACACATTCATGAGCCAGATCAGCTTAGGAAGAAACAAATTATGAGTGATTGCAAAATAAGAGCCTCTAATTAGTACCAGTAGGTTCCAAGGTACAAATATCTTGTAAATACAGAATGAGCAGAGTATCTCAGAATCATTTAATTACTTCTGAGCAATTATACTCCTAAATGGGAGAAAGATAAGCAACTGGCTCCCTGTCTTTAAGAGACATTGTAGATCTGTCTATAGTTCAATAGGGATGCATGTATACTGCCCCAAAGCTGAGGGCTGAATGTCAGAGGATATGACTTCACTAATACTGTAAAAAAATTCTTTTAAATTAGAAAAAAAATAATAGCAACAACAGCAAAACCCCCTTTTGACCATGTGGTGCTAAGTTCTAGTAATCTCCTATTATGAGACCTGTCCTCCAAACATTACTGTCTGATAGAGTGTATAGCATGTGGAATGAGAATTGTCTTTCAAAGACTCTGGGATTTGAATACTTGGTCTCCAGTTGGTGGAACTGTTTGGGAAGGTTTAGAAGGTGTGGCCTCGATGGAGGAGGTGTGTCTCTGGGTACAGGCTCTGAGAGCTTAAAGCCTCCTAATACTTCTAGTTCACTCTCTGTGCTTTGTGAGTCTCTGTGCTTTGAGGATGTGAGCTCCCAGCTTCCTGCTCTGGCTACCATGCCTGCTTGCTACCATGCCTCCCCACATTGATGAACTCCTGTCCCTCTAGAATTGTAATCCCAGTTAAACCCTTCTTCCTATAAGTTGCCTTGGCCATGATGTTTTATCATAGTGACAGAAAAGTTATGAATACAGCATGAGAGCTGACATTTCCTTACATTTTAAAGGCCTCCAAACTGGGGGAGCTAGCTCAGTTGGTGAGGTGCTGCTTGCTCTACAAGCATAGGTCTGAGTTCATATCCCTCGCTGGTACCCACACTATGAAAAAATTTCTCAGTGTAACAGGGCATTTCTGGAATCCCAGTGCTGGGAAGGCAGAGACAGGAGAGTTTCTGAGGCTTGCTAGCCAGTCAGTCTTGCTAGATTAAAGTATGGAGCTCCAGGTTTGGTGAGAGACCCTGTCTCAAAAAGTAAGATGGAAAAATGATTAAAGAAGATACCTGATTTTGAACTCTGTCTCTATGCGTATATGTATGTACTTTTTCATGTACTTACATTCAAGTACACACACATACCACACACACACACAGGTTCCAAATTTGGTGAACCTATTTTGTTCGTCTATGAAAATAGCTCTAGACCTTTTTTTTCTTTTTTCTTGGGGTATTGACTGGATTGTTTAATCCATTTGATATAGTGTGACTGCATCTTTCTTTTCCTAAAGATCAGAGCAAATCCTAAGTCAGCTCCAGGACAGTAGTCCTTTATCTCCAGTGAACACTTATGCCCTGAACCTGTAAACCTAGAACTTTTTGATCTACTAGGGTCCCAAGGGTCACAACTTATGAGGTCCAGCATTTGTCAGTGAGATTGATTTCCCTGTAGGTCACAAATTCAGGGTCACTTAGTGTATGCCTGACTAATCTGTGAAAATTGATAGTCATCACTTCTTGGAAACTGGGCTCAAGCTGTAGAAGCTACTGAGGCAGGAAGGAATCTTCTCAGCTCTTTCTCAGACTCTGAGACTTTTATCAGGGTGCATGGTCCAGGATCCCAGACCAGCTCTCACATCTCACAATCTCACAGACTTTTTTTTTTAGGGAGTCTTTTTGCCAAGAGCGTTTCAGGGGTATTAGAACCTGGCTTGTGATGTTCCTTTTCTCTTTGTGTGTGTTTTGAGGAAGAAGGCTTAGGTGCTTATCTGTCTCTATCTTGTAGCGCTCAAGGTCAATATCTATACCTTTCTCTATCACTCTCTACCTTATCTTTTGAGACAGACTCTCATTGAATCTAGACCTCATCACCTGGTTAGTCCGGCTGCCTACAAGGCTCCAGGGTCTTTCCATCTTGACCTCCCAGGCACTGGGGATAAAAACCATTTTTTTTTAATGTGGTGCTGGGATCTGATCTAATCTTCATGCTTGTGCAGCAAGTACCTAACCCACTGATCTCTGTCTCCAGTCCCAAAGCACTGGAAATGGACCAGTGCTAGCTGCAGAGAAAGGTCTTAAAGGAAAAGACAGTTATTAAAAATGTCATACAGCCTGCATATCCGTTATAAGTAGATCACATCTATTTAATATAGGATCATCATTATACATGCAATAATGTTTTTGGGCTGTATAAAGTATTAGGTTCATTTTCTTGATGTCAGGAATATCAGCTGTGAATAGCATCTTAATACACAACTGTCGTGTTGGTTAACTGATCTATAAGATATTTAGGTCCCCAAAACATCCTAAGTTTTGAGTCAAAAATACTGAAAAAAGTTGCTTAGACTTTTAAGGAGGCATTCAGCATGAATTTAATTTGTGGTGATCCCTCATTAGACAAACCATTTCATTTGTTCACAGAGAGATTTGGAGACGCTATTGGGCCTACTCTTAGTTTTAGGTCTAAGTCTTGGTTTGTTCTCCAGGACACTTCTCTTCGGGCCTCTGTTTGCTCCTTTTATTTCTTGGTGACTTTAAAACACCTTGGTGCCTTGAAATGTCTGCTTCTGACATGAATCAACATCGTCAATTGTGTGAGAGAGGAGAGGAAAGGGAGGGGCAATACCCACCCCAGATCCTAGATCACAGCATGTCCAGGGGCCTCAATACTCTCTTACAGGAAACAGGGAAATGCATCTATTCAGTCAGGACTAGATGATCTTCCAGGCACAAAACCAACAACACACACAGCAGGACCATTATAAGATGCAATTTGACCTGACAGGATGGCACAGTAGGGAACAAGCTGTGGACAGGCAGAGCAGAGAAACCCTTTGGCAGCAATATGCAGAAAATCAGCACATCTTCTCAGTCATAGCCCCAAAGTCCAGGCAGTGCTCACAGGTGCTCAAGGAACACCAAGACAATCTAATCTCTAGGAACTTAAGTGGAGTGTGAATGGCAGAGAATCCTGGGAACATGCCAGGGTATCTGTTCTTGACTCTGTCCTATACAGCTCCCACTGCCTTTCACACATCTTAATTAACTGTCCATGGAGAATTAAACTGTCCCATGTCTCTGGATGGTGCTGTCATGAGGACTGGGAACTGGATTCTTCTGATATAGGGTGAGGAATTTCTTGCTTTGTTTTCCCCTTTTTCTTCCTACTGGGAGTGGAGGGTGATGTCTTCTTACCCACCAAAGTCTTGGTCAGTCACAGACATGTGAGGGCTCATGGGACATCTCCTAGCAGTGTCCTTTTGTAGGTAAAGAAACTGGGGCCTGTGATGAAGCAATGAGAACTCCTCAGTGGTGTCAGGCTTGGAGGAAACCCCAGAACTCCTGGTGGCATATCTGTGTTTTTTTCCTCTCTACTAACCAGCTTCCTCCCTCATTATATCTTGCCAGCTACAGGAGCTTAGGCAAGTGACATAAACTTTCTGAGACTCACTGTTTCTCTTTGAACAGTGGTGTTAACAGTTCCCATGGACAGAGTTGCCATGGAGACAACACACAATCATAGGTAAATGCTAGCCCAGTGCCTGGCAGGAAGAGAGTGCTTAGGTTGTGGTGGGATTACAATGAATATTTGTGCCTTTTTGTTTTCAAGGTTACTTTAGTGCTGGCATGCTCAGTGCATGGCTTGCTTGGCACCTTATTGACAACAATCATAGACTTTGATAAAGGCCCTTTTGAGACCTCTGCTTCTCCACCTGTTCTATCTGCCCTCAACACAAAGGCCTCATCACGTCTTCTGGTCTTCATGTGTTCTCCCTGGTCTCATACTATTTAACTCTTCTCTTCTCCAATATTTTCCTTCAAGAGATCATCTTACTTTCCTTCAATAGATCAAGGGAACAGTGTCTGTTGTGAGACAGCCAGAGGAGGAGTAGGACACAAAGAAGCCCCTTTTGTAAGCAGTTAGGGTTACAGGCTCAAGGAATTCAACTTGTCTATATGAACTGGCAGTGAGCTCAGAGAGCCCAGAAGTTGCACAGTTCATTCAGTGAGCAAGTACAGGGTTTTAAATCCAAAAGCTCTGACTCAAGCCGGCCGGCCCATCACCAGCCTATGTTGTTTTTTCCGTCAAGTTCTTCCTCCTTGGTACTTGGCCAAGCCCCACCCCCCATGTTCCCTGGATCCTGAGCATGGCCACTGGATCCACCAACAGATCAGAATTCCCTAGGTATTCAAATTAACGGACCACATCCATCCCAACTGGATGACGAATTTGTACACAGTCTTCTTCCTAGGGTAGGACAGCCTCCAGCCTGGAGTGCTGCTTAGCAACTCATGCAAGGAACTGTTTCTCTACCTCCCAATAAATCTCACTTGCTTTCTCTTCTCAAACCTCATTTGTTATGGTCATGAGGCAATGAACTCAGAAACACTGGCTAGGGATGACTTTGGTGGCCATTGTGAATGACAATTCCTGGAAAGAAGCAGTCTGCAAAAGGCTGGTAGACTGACTAGACCTACCGCAATGTAGAGATGTCAGAACACTTCAGGTTGACAGCCTAATTGCAACAGATCTCAATCTATCTTTAGCCTATTAAGTAGCCAGTCTTTGTCCCTCATTTGTGTTAGACCCAACATCATGTCACTAAGATACAAAGCTGGATCTAACAACAGATATGCTCCCTTTAGAATGTATTAACAGAGGAACTCTAATTTTCCATAAACCAAAGGACTAAGGTTGTCATCACATCACCTGCAGGGCCTATGGTTGAGATTTCTCTGCTTTGCAGTAACTGTCTCCTTAATGTTTCTACTAATGCCTTTGAAACGTGCCCTGACTTAAGAATTTCTTTGTTCTGTTACCACAAAAACTTCCACGTTGGAACATAGGGTTTGGGGTGACCAGAGACTGTGTTCCCAAGCCATGCTGCCTCATACTTGGCTCCAGAATTAACTATCTCTTATTTTTTTACAAGTGTCGACACCATCAAGTTTCTGACTCTAATACACGAGTCCAGGAAAGCTCCTTTGCTCTCAGAGAAGCCCTAATAAGAGGGAAAGCTACAAGTCCCAGGATTGAGCTTCATTCACACATTTCCTAAGTCATTCCTTACTAAATGATAGACCCTGGAGAGCGGGGATGGGATTGTGTTTCCTGTCCTTTGCAGCGCAGACTTGTATATGGTAGGGGTCTGAATCAACCCTGAGATTTGAAGCTTCCATAAATGTAGAATTCCATTTTCCAGGGGTCTTTAGACAGCTGAGAAATTTCCAAATATTAGATTTTGTCTAGGGGCTGATCAAGCTATGGCTACCTGAAGGGACCTTTTCCTTACAGCTCCTGTGAGGGAAAAGGTAAATCCCACCAGAACCTGCCTGAGACTGTGGCCCTCTACGCCTCCCTGGGTGTCTGCTCCAGGAGAGTAGTGAGCACCCTAATTTTCATTTCTCTAAAAAGCTTAGGTACAGACTACCAGATTCCAAGATATCAGGAGGCTACAGGTACATTCCTTACCTGTAAGACAGATACACCTTTCCCAAATAATTCCTACTCTCCACCTCCTCCCCAGGTCCTCCCTTCTTTTTCCTTAGCTTCTCCCCACTGGTCCTTTTCCTCCCCAATGCACTACTTCCTCTAAGTTATACATTAATGAGATTTCTTCCTCCCTCCTTTGAAACTCAAGACAACCTGCATTGCCATCTGGGAATCAGAGACAGCCTGACCACAAGGAGTATGGGCCATTTGTCCATCACCTATCTGGCACAAGACCTCTTTCCGAATTCTATAAGAAGAACTGATAGGCCAAAAATTCTGCCTCAGGGACCCAAACTCTCCTCAGATCCCCCACCATGCTGTCTGTCTATGGCATTAATAGTTCTAATAGTATTTCACCCAAAAGGACAGTACACTCAGTAGTCCTCTTGCACCCCTTAACCCAAGAGCTTTCACTGAGTTTCTGAGATTTGCATGAAGAGAGGCAGTTATCTTGCTCTTTGTAATCTCATTGTCTTGTTTATCTATCTATCTATCTATCTATCTATCTATCTATCTATCTATCTATCTATCTATCTATCTATCTATTCATCCATCCATCCATCTATTCATCTATCTATTGGTCTATCAATTGGTCTATCATGTATCTATTTATCTGTGGTGGTTAGGAAGGAAGGCAAAACTTCCTGAGTACTTCTACCATAGAGCCACTCCCACCCAGCCCCCATGTTCTTTAATGAAAAGAGAAGTATAATGGAGTGATTCCCTTCTGAGAAGGCCTTGGGATCAGGGATGCCCTCACCCTGAAGAACTCCTTAGTGGAGCCTGCTTCCAATGTCCCATAAGCAATTTCCGTCTGCTTTGCCAGGTCCTCTGCACTCTCAATGGGAGACACCATCCTCTCCACTGTCAGGAAGGCAGCCAGGTTGGCTGTGTATGAGGAGATGATGATCAAAGTGAAGAACCACCAGACACCGCCAACGATGCGTCCAGACAGGGACCTGCAGGCCAAAGGGGAGACCGGTCAGAGGCACGGACATCAATTATAGAAGGCTCTGGGGAGAAGCAAGGAGTCAGCAGAGTTCTGCCAGCAGGACTGTCAAACCTGATTGCACCCCCTACTCTGTAAGGAAGAAGTGAGAATTCAAACATTAGAGAGATACTGTGCTTCCTTCCTTGTCAGGATAAGAAGCTGAGGGGTCTCTGCCCTGTGGGTAGTAATGCACACAGGCAATTGTCACACTCGCTTTACATGGACAGATATATCAAGACATGCCAGCAATGACACAGATGTGTCAGCACTTGTCTACAAGCATCTTAGACATGTGTAAACACCCTTCAAATGTAGTTGTACCTACATGGAATATTGGTCAAATGCAGCCATATAAATGCAACCACACACACATACACACACACACACACACACACACACACACACACACACACACACACACGCTTGATGGAACTGGAAATAATAAATAGCAGCAGTCTCTTTTTCCCATTATTGTCCAAGATGATGCCATAGGGGAAGGAAGGAAGACTGTCACTGTGAGGAAAGTCACTGCAGGAGATAGGCAGTCCCTCCACTGACCAACATAGAGATGGATTTAAAAAAAGAGGTTAAGCTGAGTGTGATCCTAGCATTCTGGGAGTAGAGGTAGGAGGATCAGAAGTTTACCGTTATCTTGGCCACACAGTGAGTCTAAAGCCAGTTTGGGCTATGATAGAGCTCTTTTCAACAAACAAATACCAAACATGCCCTGCCCCCCTCCACACACAAACCAAAAAGGAAAGAAAGGGACTAATACATGAGATGAAGTTTCCCTGGGTATTCCATGGACTCTTTCATGTGCCCCAAATAATGAAGAGAAAGATGACTATGAAGAGAGCCACAGTGTCCTCTCTCATTCTCTTGGGCTCCCCAATGATTCCACAGGGTGGTATGGACTCTCCTCAGGGTGACTTTGGAACACTTCAGGCAGGACTGAAGACACTGTCAAGGACACACTTGTATCCTATCAGACAGTTGAATCTCATGTTGGGAAAAGGAAAGACTGGGACCTTAGTGCCAGCCAGAGGAGGAGGAGGAGCTTGTATCCCAGAAGAGATTTCCCACAGTTCTAATAATGTAAAATAGACTGGAGCTGAGGCTATGATAGATGGGGGCCACAATTTGACCAGGTCTGCTTAACTGGCAGGCCTCTGATTGGCTTGTCCACAGTTGTACATACAATGATGGAGCTCTGCATGCTTTGCCTAGCCCAGAGTCCACTCTCCTGACTGGGGTCTTCTACTTCATCCCTGTGTTACTTACTCTTCCTAACTGAAGAGTAAGTAAATACCAACTAAATACCATGTGTTCAGACTCAGCAGAGGGATGGTAGAGAAATTACTGAAACTCTTTGTTCCTATTCCCCATGTGACCCCATTGGATGCATTTCCTCTGTCTGCTTTTTACGTTTGTTTGTTTGTTTAATTGCCATATTGAGGATGAGTGGTGGAGCCTGGCTTGTTAAGGCTGCCAGAACCCAAATCTGACTCTAGCCACTGTATATGATTCTTGGAGAGGGTTATGGTTAACACTGATTGTCAACTTGAAAGGATCCAAGGGAGACAGGCATCTGGGAGTGTCTATGAGGGAATTTCTAGACTGGGTTAAGTGGGAAGACCTATCCTGGATGTAGGTAGGGTCTTTGACTTAATGAACTAGAAAAGGTGAGCTGAGTGCCAGCCTTTGTCTCTGCTTCCTGACTGTGGATGTGATATGAGCAGCTGCTTCGCATCCCTACCCCGCCATCTCTGTGCCTTTCCCTCCGTGATGAGCCTTCTGCATGACCACAAGCAAACCTTCCTCCCTTAAGCTGCCTTGGCAACTTAATAGGAAGAGTAAGTAACAGAGGTTTGGCGTAGAAGACCCCAGTCAGGAGAGTGGACTCTGGTCTGGGTAAAGCATGTGGAGACCTGTCTTCTCTTATTGTATGTGTAACTTTGGACATGCCAATCAGTGTCTTTGTAAGCTACATTGTCATAACATGTTAAGGATGTGGCTTATCTGGAGGTAAGTAATTCTTCAGAAGCAAAAAGGCAAACAGAAGCACAGCAGATAGTCTAGTGCAGCACACAGTGGTATTTTGGGGGGGGGTATGTGGATAATATGGGGAGCTAGAGTCTGCCCTTGCACATGATGTCTATTCACAGTAACTAAGACACCCTCCTCAGGACATTTGCACATGGCCCTCCACCAGGGACTTACTTCCTTGAAATTGCCCCAAACCTGCCTCTGTAAACCTTTCCCTTGGGGTTTCTACTCTAATGTCACCCACGTTCACACATGCCCCCAGAAGTAGTGTCATTTCTGCCTCCTGCTTCTCTCTCCTTGCTTTTTGTTGCCTCACTTATTAAAGTTGAAGCAACATTTCTATAGTCACAGAGGTTTGCTGACTCTGTGGCCATCTGTCTCCCTATAGTGGTACATACAGGTCTTATCCATGTCACTTCTTGCTCTGTCCTCAACATGAAGCTTAGTGCCTGTCAGAGAGTCTATAATGGATAGATGAAAGATAGCACACGTTTTCTCAAGACTATACAGCACAGAATGATGGGAAATATCTAAGAGGCTTCCCCTCAAGGGAACTGACTAATAGAAGAGTTAGGACAGCTATGCACACAGAAACCTCTTTGGTAGCTAGGCTAGGGTAGAGCAAGGGTCATTCATCACGTGCTAAAAAGACATAGGGTGGGGGAAGATCATAGCCTACTAAGAAAAATCTTGAAAGGCATCATGGTGTCACCTGACTGGGCCAGGGAGGCAGGCTGGCTACCTTAGTTAGGTTCCTATTGCTGTAATAAAGCATCATGACCAAAAGCCACGTGGGGAGGAAAGGGTTTATTTTATTTTACACTTCCTGATCAGAGTCCAGCATCCAGAAAAGTTGGGCAGGAGCTGGAGACAGGAGTTGATGCAGAAGCCACGGAGAAGGAATGCTACTCTTCATGGCTTGCTTTGCCTAAGTGAACCAGAACCAGAAGCTCAGAGGTGGCCCCACCCATGGTGAGCTGGGTCCTCCCTCATCAATCGTCAATGCCGCAGGCTTGTCTACAGGCCAATCTGGTGGGGACTGTTTCTCAGTTGAGGTTCCCTCTTCCAAACTGATTCTAGCCTGTGATGGAGTTGACATTTAAACCTAGCCAGCACACTGGCTGTGAGCATTCTGCATTGGAGAGGCATTTCCTGAAGTGTGAACAACCAGCAAAGGCAGGAAAGGAATGTGAACGAGTGGCCACTGGGGTCCCCACAAACCACGGTAAGCTCCCAGCACCATGCCCTACTGGGGCCCCATCTGAGCTGCACAGAGCAATTGTTTCTATTTCTTCAATCCCTATCCTCTGGGCAGGCCAGGTGGGAGCATGGCAGTTGCTGTGCCAGGAACCTGAGGTTGAGAAAGATGAAATACTTGAAGTTACGAAGCCAGTGATTGAGCTCACAGGGACCCAAGATAAGACATCAGGGCGTGACTCCACCTGTGTTGAAGTTGGACTCTGCAGAGCCCTCCCACCTCCTCATCTTCTCAAGGCTGACCACAGTCCCTGACTATCCCTCACCCCACAGTTCCTAGAAGAGAGTATATTTGGCGTCATACTGCTGTTAAAACGAGGCTTCTTCCATATATAATTTGGGCTTTACATACATAGAAGGATTTCTTTTATAGCTGCTGCTGGGCAGCCCATAATAATAAAGCATATGGTTCTCCTGCATGTTGAGTGTCCTGCCCGAAGTTCCTGAGACTGCCGATTCACTGGCTGATTATCAGAGTCTAGGTGGGCTCTCTCAGGGTCTGGGACCCTCCCTCAGTTGGCCAGGTGTGAGCCTGTTTTTCATTGATGGCCCAAATGCCTGGCATTTGAAGTCTTTGAGGTTGAGGACATATTTAAATACAGTGTGCTGTGGACTTTTTTAAAAATAGTCTCTAACTCATGAGCAAACAGGAGGCAAATGAACAAGGCACACTTCTGCTTTAATTAACATG
The DNA here is from genome assembly GCA_036184795.1 of Tokudaia tokunoshimensis. Classification (NCBI taxonomy): domain Eukaryota; kingdom Metazoa; phylum Chordata; class Mammalia; order Rodentia; family Muridae; genus Tokudaia; species Tokudaia tokunoshimensis. The sequence goes on from BTHU01000010.1 coordinate 65,068,555, forward strand.
TGGTTATCTTCAGCACAGGACGCGTATTAGCAGTAGCTAATTTCACTTAAAATAATCGATTGAAAACATCCCATTTGTCAGGTACCATTTTACCACAGCCGGTTCCCTGCACACTCAGCCCCTCCCTCTCACTTCTCCCCTGCTGAGCCAGCAGAGCAACCACCCTGGCAGGGCCAATGCTCCTTTCTAAGCTCACCAGGAAGCCTATTCATGCCTTCAAAGGGACACTCAGCCTGTTTGAGCATCTCAGATAGTTAAGTGGGAGTTTGGAAGCTGTGTGGACCACCTGCTGTCCGGCCCTGTAGGACATTCTGAGCAAGTCATTTTGTATTTCTGAACCTTGTTTTAACTTTTGACAAGAATGGGGACATAGTGGGGTTGTAAGGATGAGCTGCTGGCACAAGGCAGACCCGGGCCAGAGTCCTTGAAGTGATGTCTTGCTAGTACTCAAAATGAAAGTTGGCATGGAAGCAAGTTTAGCAAAGGATGGTAAGTGAACAGTGCAAGACATTTATTGATTAATTTTTGTCTGCTTTTTTTTTTTGAGACAGGGTCTCAGGTAGCCCAGGCTGGACCAAAGGAGCCTTGAACTCCCGAGTTTTTGCTGGGGTCCCTCCCATATGCTGTGCTCTCCAGTGTGTGCCACCACAGCATATGAAGCTGATTATAAGGATGAGAATAGAATATAGACTCATTTAAAAGACTGATTTTTCAAGGAATTGTGGTGGGTGCCTGTAGTTCCAACTTCTTGGGAGGCTGAGGCAGGAGGATTGTTGAGCCCACAAGTTCTAGGCTGTAGTATTCCATGATCTGTGTCTAGATTCAGCTTGACATCAATACCATAGCCTCCTGGAAGGTGGGTACCATCAGGTTTCCTAAGGAAGGGTGAACCTAGCTCAGATATGAAATAGAGTAGGCCATAACTCCTGTGCTGATCAGCAGTGGGATTGAGACCACAAATAGTCACTGTATTCCAGCCTGGGCTGCACAGTGAAACTCATGTCTTAAAAAAATAAGTACAACGAAAGACTAAGTTAGATACCATCTGAGTAGTCACACCAAGGATATAGGTTTCATACATGTGCCTGGGTCTGGAGCTTCTAGATAGTCACACCAATGATACAGGTTTCACACATGTGCCTGAGTCAGGAGATTCATTTAATAATGATTAATTTTTCAAAAAATTATGAGTGTCTGTATATATATCATGTGCACATAGGTGCCTGAAGAGGTCAGAAGAGGGAATCAGACCCCTGGGAGCTGGAGTTTCAAGCCAGTGTGAGTTGCTCATTGTAGTTGAAAAGAACTGATTTTAGGTTCTCTGCAAGAGCCACAAGTGCTCTTAATGACTGGGCCATTTCTCCAGCCCCAGTGATCTGTGGCAGTTCTGTAAGACGTAGAAAGTCAAACACAGTGGTCAAAAGATTGGAGTGTTGGATCATAAGATCTGGGTTCAAATCCCAGCTTCATCCTTTCTAGCTGTGGGAGCCCAAGAAGCTAACCTTACCTCTTGGATCCTCAAGCCTCCATCTGTTGTATGGGCATGACTGATTTGGTTTAACTACTCAATAATGTAATTTTTAATTCACTAACTTGGTGAATGACAGGGAATCTGGAAGAGTGAAGGAAAACAAGTGAATAAAAGGCTCTCGAAATGGGTAATATGAGGGATGACAAATCATGACAGTTAGTGTTAATTGCCAGCTTGACACAATCTAGATTCACCTTGGAAAGGTATCTTGGTGAGGGATTGTTGGATTAGGTTGGGTGCTAGTCATCCAAGGGAAGAATTTCCTTAACTGAGCGAATTGATATGGCAAGACTTGCCCACTGTGGGTGGCACCACTGCCTAGGCAGGGGCACTGTGGACTGTATCAGATGGAGACAGTGAGCTAAGCAGCAGCATGCATCCCATCCCTTGCCCTTGACAGTGGATGCGATAGAACTAGGGTTCTCAAGCACCTGGTACCATAACTTCTCTGCACTGTAACTTGTGACTGTGTTGTGGACTAAACCCTCCCTTCTTTAAGACGCTTTGTCAGGATTATTTTAATCTCAGCAACTAGAAAAGAAACAAAGACAGAGAGGAAGGTTGGGGAATAGTCTAGAAGTGTGAATGGTTTGGGAGCATCTATTTTAGACAGTGAACTCAGTCTGGAGAAAAACGGGTCCTTAGGCAGGAAAATGCTTCATATGATTGAAACCATAGGACCAGTTTGGAGAGCAAATAGCAGGTTCTAGACCAAGCAGATCCCTGAGCTCAGGTGTAGACCCCTCTGAGAGGTCCCTTTTCTTGAAGACTGACTGCCTGGAACCTCCATGCATACTTCTCATTTCTAGGAAACTCCTGCACTGGTCACAAGTCCCTTCCTGTTCTTCTCAGCTTCACTTGTGACCACACCCAACTATGAGGTCATTAAAATGGTTTAGATTCCTTCATCATCCACTACAACCCAATACAGTCCCAATACCTGTTGAAGGAACAGGAAACCTCACATGCAGTTTGTCCCGCTTTCCTGAGCTATCTATAGAAGAAAAGAAGTAAGTGCTTGGTGTATGACTCAATGGGCTCATGGCAAAGCTTTAGAAGACTATTTTGGAAGAAGTGATAATTCAGATGCATCTACAATCCTCTCATGGTTATAAAATCCTTTTCCTTCAAATATCTTTGCAAAGTGATTGTCAGGGAACACATTATATATGATACAAAGTTAAGACAATAAAGTTGGTTTCTTTAAATGCACTGTAAAAAGCTGAAGTTCCCACACATTCTGACAGTTCCCCACCATTGGTGAATCACTGTTAGAGATCTCTCTGGGTTATCACAGGCACTGGGGCATCTGATTCAATCTTTCCATTTCTTCTTCAAGAGATCCCACCAAGCAGAGCTTCCCTCTTAACAACACCAAGGCTGGAGACCAATTAGACTCTGGTCTCGTCCTAGGCTGTACATTGGGAGGAACAGGCTCCAAAGAACCTTCCTTCTAGTGTTCAGGAGATTGAGGGGGTGGGGTCTTCCTCCTAAACCTCAGGAAATGAGGGTCTTCTTCTACATCTTTCTGAAGAAGGCAGGGAACACTGCTTTCATCAGGTCCCAGTGTTTGGCATTCATTTCCACCATTCATCCCTCTTTCTGTGTTCCTTGCTTCCAAGAACATGGTTAGTCCCTTTCCATGTGCATGGGAGATGAGCCAGGCAGCATTGTAAGCTGGCCTCTGTCCTGAGCTTACTCAAGACTCTGCTCAGTTACAAACAGGAGTTTACCTGTGGAAGTCTGCTGATCTTCACTCATCAGCTGAACTTAAGCTGATGGTCTTACCTAGTGGGCCTGCTCCAAGCATGGAACTCATCAAAAGAATCTTCTTCAGTAGGAGATAGAAGTTGGAGAGATTGAAAGTGTTTATGTGAGGTCAGGGATAGTTTCTATCATCAAGATGGGAGGGATTCAGCCCCCTGCCCCCCCCCAAAGCAATCCTCAAAAGATGAGTGATTCTCATTCACAGTCAGCAAGACAAGGGCTCCGGCAGTTACTAGGAAGTGAATTCCAATGGCAAAGAGAATGTGTGGAAGAGGGTCCTGAGCTCTGGGAAGGAGCTTAGTGGCTGACAACTCAGCTGTGTGAGTCCCCAGCTGAGAACCAAGTCAGAGCATGTCGCTGCCTCTGATTCCAGAATTGGGATGTAATGTGTTAATATGTACAGTAGGGTTGGTTATTTTATAAAATACTACAGAATGAATGTAGGCTGGCTGCAAACCATTACAAACTTCCCTTCACTATCTCTCATGTCTTCCATTTGAGGCTGTCTGCAATAAGTCCTTAACTAGTTTCTCCCTCCTTCTCTTTTTCTCTTCTTCTCTCCCTCTCTCTGTCTTTTCATCTCCTACCCTCCTTTCTTTGCTGCAGTGTTATGTGTGAAATCCAGAGCCTTGCACATGAGAGGCAGGTGAGTCACAATTGAGCCATTTTCCCATCCTCAACTTTTCTTTGTATTTTCTGGAAAGCTTGGTTAATTAAAGTAGTAAGAAAAAACAAAAAACAAAAGACAAAAAAAAACCAAAAACGGTGCCCTTACCAGGCGGCTTGGACTCAAAGCTAAGCTACAAAGATGAGGCCTTGACTTTGGACAAGTCACCTAGTCTTAGCAAGTGGGATGGCAGAGGCAGAAAATTTGCCCTTAAAGTTACCCAAATCTTAACTCCTAGAACCTATGGATATGTTGCATTAAATAACAAAAGGGAAATTTTGGAGAATTAGAAATATTGGAGAGTTAGGGTCTTTAAAATAAGGAGTGGCCACTAGGTCACCAGCTTGGCCTCTGAAAGTGGAAGAGGAAGTCAGAAGGGCTGGCTTCTCCCAGTTTCTTCATCAGGACTGTCTCTACAAATGCCAATGCTTTATCGGTGATTTTGGTAGATATTACATTTACTTAAACTCCAGGTCATGTGGGAAAGTTTCTTCTTTTTTATTATAGTTTATCTGCTGTGATATGGTAAGGTGTAATAAAAGACAAACACAAATCTTTAAATCTTGGCTTAAAATCAGTAGATTTTTTAAAAATATTAATTTTTAAGATATAATTGCTTCATTTCAGTCTTCTGTTTTCTCCTTCCTTATTTCTTCCTATAATCCCATCCTCTGCTCTCTCTTAAATTCATAGCTGCTATTTCTTTAATTGCTTTAAAAGTTTTTAAAGACTTGTCTTGCTTTTATTACGTGTTTGTGTATGGGTATGTGAAGCTGAATGTAGAGCCCATAGAGGCCAGAAGAGGGTGCCAGACTTCCCAGGACTTGAGTTACAGTCAGTTTTGAGCCACTCCATATGAATACTGGGAGTCAAACCATGGTCCTCTGCAAAATTAATATATGCTCTTAACCGCTGTGCCTTCTCCTCAGTCTCTTCCTCATTAAAACTTATTTTTGTGAGACTATCTCACATGAGACTTACTTGTGGAACACAATTTTAATTGTGCAATATATCGACATTGCTTGTTTTTATGAGATTGTACAAGAGAGCTCATAGCTTATCCATCTGGGTTGACTAGAAGTCGACACCCAGGGATAACACCTGGGATGGAGAGATAGCTCAGCACTTAAGACTAGAAAAACTTACTGTTTTTCCAGAGGAAAGAGCTTTAGTTCCCAACACCCACATGGCACACGACAGTTCACAACAATCAGTAGGTATGCATGTTGGGCACAGACATTCACATAGGCAAAACACTCATACACAGAAAATAAAAGGAATAAATGTAAAGCAGAGGAGCAGACCTTAGGCAGAGCAAACTCTGCAGCCAGTCCCACAACACCTAGAGGAAGCTCCACTCCCAGGTGCTTTAACACCCAGGATCCCAGGATCCCAGGATCTCAGGAGCTTGGTCACAACAGGATTTCAGGGTCCCAGAGGCAGCTTGACTCTCAGGAGCTTGGACACACCCAGGATCCCAGGATCCCAGGATCCCAGGATCTCAGGAGCTTGGTCACAGCAGGATTTCAGGGTCCCAGAGGCAGCTTGACTCTCAGGAGCTTGGACACACCTAGGATCTGAGGATCACAGGATCCCAGAATTATAGGATCACAGAGACAGCTTGACTCTGAGGAGTTCTGACACAACCAGGATCACAGAAAGGACAGGCTCCAGTAAGATTTAGTGAGGGCAGGTAGCACTAGATATAATCAGATGGCAGGAGGCAAGCATAAGAACATAAACAACAGATACCAAGGTTACCTGGCATCATCAATTCTCCCACCATAGCAAGTCCTGGATACACCACCACACCAGAAAAGCAAGATTTGGATCTAAAATCACTTCTCATGATGATGATAGAGGACTTTAAGAAGGACATAAATAACTCCCTTAAAGAAATACAGGGGAACACGGGTCAAAGCCCTTAAAGAGGAAACACAAAAATCCCTTAAAGAATTACAGGAAGACACGATCAAACAGGCGAAGGAACTGAACAAAACCATCCAAGATCTAAAAATGGGAACAGAAACAATAAAGAAATCACAAAATGAGACAGCTCTGGAGTTAGAAAACCTAGGAAAGAGATCAGGAGTCATAGATGCAAGCATTACCAACAGAATACAAGAGACGGAAGAGAGAATCTCAGGTGAAGATGATACCGTAGAAAACATTGGCACAATAGTCAAAGAAAACACAAAAAGCAAAAAGCTCCTAACCCAAAACATCCAGGAAATTCAGGACACAATGAGAAGACCAAACCTAAGGATAAATAGGTATAGAAGAGAGTGAAGATTCCCAACTTAAAGAGCCAGTAAATATCTTCAACAAAATTATAGAAGACAACTTCCCTAACCTAAAGAAAGAGATGCCCATGGGCATACAAGAAGCTTACAGAACTCCAAATAGACTAGATCAGAAAAGAAGTCACATAATAATCAAAACACAAAATGCACTAAACAAAGAAAGAACTTTAAAGGTATCAAGGGGAAAAAGGTCAAGTAACGTATAGAGGCAGGCCTATCAGAATTACTCCAGACTTTTCACCAAAGACTAAGAAAGCTAGAAGATCCTGGGAAGATATCATACAGACCCTAAGAGAACACAAATGCTAGCCCAGGCTACTCTACCCAGCAAAACTCTCAGTTACCATAGATGGAGAAACCAAGATATTCCATGATAAAACCAAATTTACACAATATCTTTCCACAAATCCAGCCCTACAAAGGATCATAGGTGGAAAACACCAGCACAAGGAGGGAAACTACATCCTAGAAAAAGCAAGAAAGTAATTTTTCAACAAACCCACATAGACATAATTCCACCTCTAACAACAAAAATAGCAGGAAGTAATCATTTTTCCTTAATATCTCTTAATATGAAAATCAATATTACCAACATAACCTAAGCAATTGAAATTCAAAAATATGAGGAATAAGAAATTTGTTGGCTGTCATCCAGTAGTCTCTCTAATTTGGTAACTGGAGAAACAGGTCCAATATTGAACAGTCCATATACACTTTCTGCTTGTTTGTACATGACAGTGTCTTGATGTGTACCACATAATGGTCTTGAAATCATGCTTCTCCTATCTCAGCCTCTCTATTAGTAGAATTGTTTATTTGATGTTTTTACACTGTACTGTGGTTTTCAGAACAGTTTACATATTTCAAAATTATTTATAGAACCAAAAGAAATGTAGACAATTAATTAGGGAGGTCGCTTGTAAGAGAACAACAAAGAGTGAGACTGAATATTTTGCTTGATATTTAAAATTATTATATCAATTTAGATATAACTTAAGAAGAGGACCTTATAAGCTACTCTTTTTCTGACACAATGCTTTTCAAAATCATCACAGCCAATGAATCAGAATCTTACCCTCACCTAATGTCTGTGCTACCCTCCAAGCAGAACCATTGTTCATTGAAATAGTTGATGAATGACTTCATGCATAGACCATCTTAATACACACACCATTTCTTAAATGAATGTAACTTGTTCCCTGTGGGCTAAGAATGATGACAATCACTCAAGTCAAATAGCTTTGACCATAGCAGGAAATCTGTATCCAAATAATTGTGCCTACAATTCATTCCTTGACACAGCAGAACTGTCAACTCTTAGCTTAGCTACTATGGAGGTAAAATCCTTTAGTGATGTGAGGGGCATTGAAGTACAGCCTTATTATAATGAGCTCCAATATCTAAAAATTGTTTTTATGTTGGGTTTGTACCACAGTAAGAGCCAATATTTTAAGCTCTACTAAAAAACAAAACAAACAAACAAACAAATGAACAAAAAGACTTTATCTATTTATTTTCATTTAATAACATGTCCATAATTTTTATGATTGGTATAAAAATACATACTGTGTTGAATATAATAAAAATAAAAAATAAAAAAATGTAAAACAGAATATAGCTACACATTTCCCCTTCACCCCATGTGAATGCCCATGATGGTTAATCACAATTGTCAACTTGATTAGTTCTAGAATCACTTGGAAGATGAGCTGGGCATGTGGAGATGTCCTTAGGAGATTATCTGATTAGTTTAATTTAGGTGGGAAGTATCCTCTATGAGGAGCTCCCTTCCCTTTGCTAGAATCCTGGATGTTATCAAAGAAGAAGCTGAATTTAACATTAGCATTCAATGTTTTCTGCTTTCTGACTGTGGATGCTGTGTGACCAGCTGCCTCTGTAACTTCCCCACCATGATTGACTTGAACCTCAATGAGCCAAAGTCAACTATTTCTCCTGTGAATTCTGATGAGATATTTTATCATAGTAATAGGAAAAACAGCTAAGACACTGACATTCATTTCTTAAGTCTGTGATTTTGACTTTTTCAGTGATATTTGATATTTGTGTGTTGCTTGGTTTATAGCATTTGGCGATGCCCCTGGGGTTCACCCTTGATGCCAGACAGACTTTTGAAGGCTAAAAGGCACTCCCATGAGTGTGCAGACCACATATGCTTATCCACTCATTGATCAATGTGTGTTTTGGTTATTCCCACATTTTAGCTGTTACAGCTGGTGTTACAGTACACATAGGGGTTCTGACCATACTCCGGGGTAAGTACCCAGCACTGGATTGCTGCCTTGCATAGCAGTTCTCTTTCTAACTTTGTGACAACTCCTTATTGTGGTCTTCATGTTCTCTGTGCCACTCTGTCATTCTCACCAAGTCTACAAGAATTCCATGTTCTTCACTATCTGCACAGAACATGTCTTTTGGAACACTTCCTACTCTTATCAAGTGTCTATGATGGGTGGATGCATTGGGGAACACAGAGAAGCCCACATCTGAAACATCCCCTGCTTCTCGGCCGCCCTTCTGTCTTTCCGATCTTCCTCTATTGTATGCTGCTGCCTGCCTGACTCTGCTGACAGCATAGCATGTAGCAAACTCTGCTCAGTCCCACACTGGTACTTTCAGTCTGTGCTATGCTATGCCTAGGTCTGCTTCCAGCCCTCCGCTCCACCTCCTCTCCCCATCTGTGACTATCTTCTCTGCAATGCACAAGTAGATTCCAAGTAAGTAGAAAAATAATGAATTCTTTTAAGTTTGACTCCTCTGAAGTTCCTAAGGTTAGGCACTCAGCAAATATTTTTGGGTTTGAACACAAAACTGAAAACTGCAGGTGCCAAACTCTCTCTGCTTATATTTCCATGTGCACCCCCAAATGGCAGTGTCATTAGAAACTGGCACATTTTGCTGGTTTATTACAGGCAGCATTAGCTCATAATTAGTATATTTACATTTGTGGATATATAGCTTATGTGTGTGTGTGTGTGTGTGTGTGTGTGTGCGCACGCGCATATGTATACATATTTGTCTATGTGTTTGGGGCAAGTTGCTTTCCACCTTAGGTTTTGAGACAGTGCTTCTCCCTGAACCTGGAATTGACTAACCCCACTGGCCAGGAAGCCCACTAGAATCCTCCTGAACAATCTCCCCAGCCTCCCATCAGAAAGATTAAAAATATCATCAACAATATGCTTTACAGATCACTTTGAAAACAAGCGAAGTCATTTCATTGACTTTTTCTTTTTTTTCTTCTAGAATATCCCCCCTTCTTTACATGACTAACTCCAAACTGAAAGTTGTAATTAGCAGTCAGGAAAGCATAAACTTTTAAAGTGATAACAGATTGGATAGGAATTTTCTAGAGATGTCATAAACCTTCTTCCCTTGAGGGTGGCCATGGGTTTCACTGGTTGGTTATGAATATGGAATTAACGCCTTTGGGAAGGAAGTTATATTTCAAGGTCCTTCCTGGCCTCAGGGTTTGAGCAGGCCACTTGCCATTGGCTACATGTATAAACTGACCAAGTTGAGTCTCCAAATAGCCTGCCTAATACCTAATGCTTTGGATATCGTGTACTACCTCAAAGCTGAACTTGGCTGGAGTAGGATCCCAACTGTCTTCAGCCACAGGGGTTCAGGGGTCAACGTCTGGGCAGATTCGTTGCTGGCATTGATGTTGCTTAACAGTTGGTTATCAAGGTCTCTAAACACTGAGGAATAGCAATCATTTATCTCTGCTTCCTGACCATAGATGCAAGGCAACCAGATGTTCTGAGTTCCTTCCATCACGACCATGATAGACTGTACCCTCAAATAGTGAGCCCAAATGAACCTTCCTCCTTGGCGTTTATTTGGAGGGTCAGATAATTTGTCACACAAAAGAGAAAAGCTACTAAGATTAAGACACTGGAGGATAATCAGCTGCCAGACTCCTTCATTGTAATGGCCACCCACTGTGTTTCCCAACTCTGTCACAACTGCTGGGGAACTGGGTCTGGCCTACTCCTGTCCCTCAGACTTCGTCTAGTGCCCCAGTGAGGATGAGAGCCCCTCTGTACATGTTCCCATAGCTTCTTAAGAGTTAACATTTAAATTGGCAAAGGAAAGCTTCCTGAGAATTAGAAATGGAGTAGGCCCCAGGAGAGGCAGAAAAGATTGCCTGAGAGTGTGGGGGAGAGGCTTGGCATATCAGAGCAGGTCACTGGGGAGCAACAGTGTGAACCATTGGGAAAAATCCTTATTTCATTTCAAGTCTGTTTCCCCAGAGAGAGGGCCACACTCATCTACCACAGGATTGTTATACCATACATAAAAAAAAAATCATTTAATTTCTGAGCCTCAGCAAGATTTCTTCCACCTCTAAAATAATCAGGACTGTGGTGCTGACCCCCGAGGCAGCTACCGGCCTTTGTGATACTGAAAAATCAAAACACTTCTTGCAAAGGAGCTGAAAGTTCTGATACTGTTAAGTCAGAAGTGGTGGCACACATCCTTTTTCCTAATGTGACCCTCGTAATTAATGCTGGAGCCAGCATCAGACAAATGTTAGCTCAGGCTACTCCTCCCTGTCCTCCCTGTCCTCCCTGGCACAGTAACTGACAAAGAGGTCAGGTCTGACCCTGAGATTTCTCACTTAATTTTGTGATCTTGCTCTATTTTCTTATCTCCTCACCTTTAAAACTGGAATAGTCATATTGTGAACTCAACGGATTGTTACTGAAATTGCCTGAGGTAACATGGGCACTAGGGAAGTCATGGTTAATGCCTACCATTGTGGTGACACACATGTTACCTCCCCGTTCTGTTTTGCCACATTCTCCAGCCATCTTGGAGAACTGATATGACCTTCAGAGGTTTCTGACCTATCCTCACACACTTCTTAATTTGGTCTCTACTTTCTAATGATAAAACCAGTATTCTCTGGGGACTCCCAATACATGCTTTAACCTACCCCACAAGTCCAGGGAGGATGACCTTCAAAGTCTAGTCAAGAGTCCGTTCCAAACAGATTGTGTACCTTATGTAAATTTCCAAGGAAAGATTGAGGTAGAGATGGAGTCCGATTGGTGTTAGATGAGAAGATGCACTATGTTTTCCCAGGCAAGTTCTAATTCAGAGGCATGAGAGATCCAGGAAACCGGGAGAGCTAGGGGGAGTAAACAGATCTCATGCCCAGGGACTGATTGCCTTTGTGCCATCTGAAATCACAGGCAGGCTCAGTCTGTCTTTCAAAGTGAACGCTCAAGAAGAGAATGGTAACAGTTTTAATCCTGGGAAGGTCCGTCTGTGAGTTCTTGGTTTATCCATCTCTGAACACCCCACCAGCAGACATAAGGCTGGAGGCTGAGCTTGGCAGGAACCAGGGGCCACTGTCAGCCATACCCTGACTATAAGCAAACTTCTCTGTTCCCTTTTTGACCTTTTTTAAAAAAATATTTTAGTGTGTGTTTGTGCGGGGGCGGGGAGATTTGTATGTGAGTGTGTGTGAGTGTATGTGTGTGAAGTATGTGTCTCTCTGTATGTGTGTATGTATGTCTGTGTATCTCTGTGTGTGTATATGTGAGTCTGTGTATGTATGCCTGTGTGTGTACATGTATGTGTGTGTGTGTATGTGTATGTATTAATGTTGGGGGTTATGTGCATATGGACTGACTAAGGAGACCAGAGGCATCTTCTCTACTGGAGCTAGAGTTACAAATGGAAATGAGCTGCTCAGTGTAGGTTTTAGGAACTGAATTTGGATCTTCTGCAAGAGCAGTAGGTGTTTTGAACTCCTGAATCATCTTTCCAGCCCCCACTTCTTATTTCTTTGTTTCTTTCTTGCCTTTTTTTTCCTAAGATCTTATGTAGTTCAGGCTGGCCTCTATCCAAATCACTACAGAGCCCAGGCTGGCCTTGAGCTCCTGATTCTCCTGCCTCTATCTCCCTAAACTTTGGAATTACAGACATGCCCCTCTAGGTTTGGTTCCTGATCACCCTTTGAAAGTCTGCAATAAAGTGCTCTTCACCCACTTGCTTGAATGGTTTCGAAACCTCAGAGCTACTGGCATTTGGGGGTCAGACAATGATCAGTAGTGCGAGACTGAGCTTGTTCTCCCCACGGCAGGGCGGTCAGCACATCCAGAGAATCAAAGACTGTCTCTCATACAGGGAACCAAGATTTAAGTTCATTCAGATAAGACATGAGGCTAGAGGAGGGGCTGGGGGGAGGGGAAAAGGAGCTCTACAGGCAGGGGTCAGGGCACAAGAGAGGACATGGAATGTCTGTGCCATGAGAGCAGAAGAGGGTACTCTTTAGGGCTGAAGGGGGGTAGGAGAGGGCAGTGGGAGGTAGCCATGTTGTACTCCATTTCATACAGATATAGATATAGACATATATATGCTTGAAAATATAATAATGGAGTTTGCTTCTTTGTTCTACATACTTAAGGCTCTGGGTTCAACCCCCAGTAGAGGAACAAAACACTAAAAGCACTCCTGACCAGCCCATAATTCTACTGTTGCAGAATTGACTAAATTATTCATTACTTTTTAAAAGTACCTCTTATTTACTTTTTTTTTTAAAGTATACTTTTTGTATTGCATGTTTTTGCCTGGTTTTCAACCCCCTTACACTTTAACAGCACTTTCTTGTCTATTTTATTTTCTTCTGTCTGTCAGGCCTTCTTTATTTCCCCAGATCACAGATACTCTTACTCTTACATTGATTGACACACTGCTAAACTTTTCTCATACTGCAGTTATAAAAATGCATGTGCAGATGTAAATCACATGCAGTATTTATTTAGACACTCATCTATTTCCCGAACCTGTGTAGACCAAGAGAAGCTCCATGACAGGCTTTGGGAACATGGTAAGACTTGGTCTTTTTCTTCCAACAACTCAGAACTGGTCCCGAGTTTTAGTGTTCCAAAGGCCATAGTCCTTTGATCAGCAATTTTGACATCACCTGAGGTTTATAACAAGGGAAAACTCTTGGCCAAGGAGATGGCTCAGCAGGTCAAGCCCAGTTTAGGGACCTGAATTTACCCTAAGACCCACATGGTGGAAGGAGAGAACCAATCCCCGACGTGTCCTCTGACCCTGCCATTCATACTACAGCATGAGCACATGTGCAATAAAATAAACAAAAATGCAAAAGATAGCAAACTCTGGCTTCATCACAAGCCTACCAAAAGAAGTTGCATCTTTGGAAGATTCTCTAGTATGATAAAGTTTCAGAAGTGATGGGTAAGGATACAGTGAATAAGTATCAGAAACGGTACTTGCTGTAACACTGGACACTGGACGTGAATGAAAAGATCAGGTTGTTGAATATTTAATTATTTGGCGGCCTCTTTCCCTCACAAAATTAAAAAAATTCACTCGTGTGTTCAAGAGGATTACATCTTGTTCCATCCCCATTTTTTTTTTTGTGGCTGGTGTGTATGTATGCATGCGTATGTGTATGGGTGCATATGAGTTTGTGTACATATATGTAGAGGTCGGAAGTCCCTATCACGTGACTCTCTCAATCACTCTCCAACTTAGTATTTGAGACAGAGTCTCACTGAACCTGCAGCTTACGGATTCAGCAAGGCGTGCTGCCCATCAAGCTCCAGGGAGCCTCCCTTCCTCATCTCCCCAGTGGAGTACGTTCTCATGCCTCCATGCCCAGCTTTGAATGTGGGTGCTGGTCCAAATGCAGGTCATCACGCTTTTGTGGCAGGAGCTTTGCCCACTGAGCCAACTCCCCATCTCCTCAAATACTATTTCTCTTAAGGAATCTCCCCTAACTAGTTGGGTCTTGAGATCCTGTCTCCTCTTGTCATGTTTCTGTGCTAACATTGATTGACTGAATTGTTCACAAACAAGCCCAAATAAATTTGTGGATTTTAGAGGACTTGGCAATGATGGACCTGTTCGATTTTTGACAACATAGCTTTGATTTATCCAGCGTGGGGCTACCACTGAAGTGGGGGGGGGCAGGTGTTTATTGTCTTCAGACCCACATGGCTTCATCATGGTTGACATCAACAGAAATAGAAAACTCACAGGGTGAATTGGAACAGAATTTTGCACAGAACGGTCTTTGCTCTGTGGTTCAAAGTTATGGATGAATTTGCTCTCTGTGCCATTTTTTAATGTCTGTTATACATGGAGAGCTGGGTAGATGCTTGGCTCAGCCAACACTCCTAACTTAACTGCCCTTCCTATCTGGTGTGTAGTCAGACCCTTAGGCTCAGTTGCTAAAAATGAACCAAGGAAAACCCCAACTTTTCAAATTTTCTCCTCTCAGGCTATGCCTGTGCAACTCTAGCTTGCCTTCTGTATTAAGGCTAAAAGGCAGTGAAGACCATGTGTTCTGAATGCAAAATAAATTCCTTTATGCTCCCCACTACCTGTTACCCACTCTCTCTGAAGTACAACATGAGGTTAGAAGGTCAATTTAGATGAGAACCATCTCATCTTCTGCCTTTTCTCCAGAAGTCTCTAGTGTTTTCCAGGCTTGCTGAGGATGCCTTTTCTATGCACAGGTATCCCAGATGTCATCCATCATGTTCAGTGTTGTGAAACACTACCATAGAAAGGGTGACATAGAATCTCAATTATTGACTTGCTCTGGACCCCTGATAAATGCTACCACCATTGCTACTCCGTGAGGTCACAGTGTCTCACAACCAGAAAGTGCTGCTAACAACATTTCAGATGAGCTTCTATGTGGAAGGGACAGGGAACAGGAAGAGCAGAACAAGCACTTTCATGTTCTGTGTGACAAATCCCTGGTACTCCACACTGTAAAAAGGAAATGGTACACACATGTTATTACTAGCTTAGTGTCCATACACTGGAATGGTTTATCTGTTCTGAGGGAACCCCCATCCCAGCTCAGATGCCCTTGGGAGGACAAGGTTGACAACACCAGAAACAGTCTGGGCCCAGACAGCAACAGAAGAGGAAGTGTACAGAGTATGATAGTGAGGGAAACATGGGTACCACATGTCCCAGCAACATGGCTGACAACATGACCAGAGTGAGAAGACTGAGCTTTGAATTTCTGACTGGCTTCGTTTCTACCCTCTTTTCCCTGTATCTCTCTCTGTATAAGGTGAAACAGAGGGCAGATTTTTAAGATGTTAGCACACCCATTCTTAGATCACCAGCTCTGTGAATAAAGTGGTTTTTAAAGATTTGATTCCTGTCTTTTCTCGTTGGCATCTGTGAGTGACAGAGAGCTGTTCTATTATACTCCAGTTATAGAAGGAGCACCTGTACACACCTCCCCTGCACAATCATCCTGCCTCTGTTCCAGTACCAGTGGTCGAGACTTGTTCTCAAGTTGTGCTGATTGAGGTAGATGGGGTAGGATGAAGACATTTAGAATTATTAAAGGAACTGAACTGAGGGTTTAAGAAAAACAGGGAAAAGAATGGCATTGAAGTAGAACACATGAGTTCAGTAGGTTATCCATGAGTTAAAAGGAAAACCTTGTCTCCTTCATTTCTTTCATGGTGTGTGGATGCATGCACCTGTACTGGAGCACATAGAGGCCAGAAATCATCATTAGAGCCTATTCCTATCATTCCTCAGATACTGTCTACTTTGTTTTTTGAGACAGCATCTCTCATTGTCCTGGAGCTCATTGCAGGTTAGGCTGGCTGGGAGGTAAGCCCCAGTTATCTTCCTGTTTCTAATCTTCAGTACTAGGATTACTGGTGGATGCTACCACACTAATGGATGCTACCATACTGGTGAATGCTACCATACTTGTGAATGCTCATGTCCTAATGTTTTCATGAAAGTACTTCCCTGATTGAGTTACCTCCTCAGACTGTTCCTTCCTGTTCCCTTTTCATTTGTATATCTAAGACAGAAGAATATCTTCACAGCTTTCAGGAAGTAAATGACTTCTGTGAAGGCTAATCTTGGTGTCAGCTTGACCACACATATGGAATCATCTAAAACCCAAGGAGCTGGGTATACCTGTGAGGGGTTTTCTTGAGTGTATCATTTGAGGTGGGAAGACTTCCCCTAAAATATGGACCACACCTTTTGATGGCAACCCACATAAAAGGACCACGAGAAGGAAACATTTGCTTTTGTTGGCTGTCCCTCACTCTCACTGGCAACTTAATCTATCCTGCTGCTGAGATAATCTGTCACTGACGGTTCCTCAGAAAACTGGGCATGATACTCCCGGAGGATCCGGCTATACCACTCCTGGGCATATACCCAGAGACTTTACCTGCATGCAATAAGGACACATGCTCCACTATGTTCATAGCAGCCTTATTTATAATAGCCAGAAGCTGGAAAGAACCCAGATGTCCCTCAATGGAGGAATGGATTCAGAAGATGTGGTATATCTACACAATGGAATACTACTCTGCAATTAAAAACAATGAATTCATGAAATTCCTAGGCAAATGGTCAGATCTTGAAAATATCATCCTTAGTGAGGTAACCCAATCACAAAAGAACACACATGGTATGCAGTCACTGATAAGGGGATATTGACCCAGAATCTCGGAATACCCTAGACACAATCCGCATATCAATAGATTTCTAAAAAGATGGAAGGAGAGACCCCTGGTCCTGGAAAGACTGGATGTAGGGGAACGCCAGGACAGAGTAACGAGAGGGGGTTGAATGGAGAAAAGAGGGAGGGAAGGGGGCTTATGGGACTTTCAGGGAGGGAGGAAACGGGAAAGGGGAAGTGATTTGGAATGTAAATTAAAAAAAAATCTGTCACTGGTGTTAGAACCTACTCTTTTCGGGTTTCTAACATAGGCTGAAGACCAACTGAGATATCCAGCTCTGTGGGCTGAAAAATTACTAGACTGTTGGCTTTTTAGTCAGGAGACAGTCATTGTTGAACTAGGCAGACTACAGCCTGTAAGTCACACTGATTATATGCATATGTATATGTATATGTGTCTATATTATATATAATGTATAATATATATCATGTATATATACTGAATATAGCATATTATATATAATATGCAATCACTTTATCAGTTATGTTCCTTTATAGAACCCTGACTAACACCACTTCTTTGGACAAAATACTAGCCACAGTGGAAAATCTTACTATACAAGACTATATTAAAACCACTTAAGATAAACTTCTGCAATTGTTGGGGGTGAGGAGGTGGGGGGGGAATCTCCAGGACAAGACAGAGACCTGGGACAAGGGAGGCACCCAAGAATCAAGGAGGTAACCTTAGCTGTGACTTACTACATTGGGGATATGGAACCTGAAGAGGTCACCTCCTGTAGCTAGACAGGAACCCCAGTGGAGTGACAGAGACACCAACTCACCCACAACCCAAACTTTCAATTCAAAATTTATTGTGTCTACAATTAATGCAGGCATGGGGGAGGGAGCAGAGACTGAGGGAATGGCCATCCAATAACTGGCCCAACTTGTGACCCGTCAAGCACCAATGCCAAACACTATTAATGATACTTTGTTACGCTTGGAGACAGGAGCAAGGTGTACTTTGAGAGGCTCCACCTAAAAGTTGACTCAGACAGATACAGACACCCATAGCCAAACAGTGGATAGAGCTTGGGGACTCTTATGGAAGAATAGAAGGAAGAATTGTGGGCCCTGAAGGGGATAGGATCTCCATAGGAAGACCCACAGAGTCAACTAATCTGGACCCTTCAGAGCACTCAGAGTATGAACCACCAGCTGAAGAACATACATGGCTGGACCTAGGCCTCCTTGCTCATATGTAGCAGATGTGTGGCTTGGCCTCCATGTGGGTCCTGAATAACTGGAATTGGGGCTATCCCAAATTCCAGTTTGCTTGCACATGGGATATGTTCTGCTAGCTGGGCTGAAATATCCCACCCACTCAGAGGAGAAGGGGTGGGGAGATAGGGGAAGGATTGTGGGAAGAGATGACTGGGAGTGGGGAGTTAAGCAGCATGTAAAGTGAATAAGTAATAAATAAATAAATAAATAAATAAATAAATAAAGGTCATAGAGCAGTAATTCTCAACCTTCCTAATGCTGTGGTTTTTTAATACAGGTCCTAATATGATAGTGACCCCCAACCATACAGTTATTTTGTTGCTACTTCATAATTGTAATTTTGCTACTGTTATGAAACATGATGTAAATATCTGATATATAGGATATCTAATATGAGACCTCGGAAGGGGTCGAGAGCTGCTGTCATCGAGGATAAAACACTGATCTGAAGTATCACTGCAAAAAGATTAGCACCAAGGAAAGTTGCATAACAATGAGAAGACAGACAGCCTAGCAGGAAAATGGCTAAGAGACTCTGCTGGTTAGTTTTTAACTGCGAGCTTTATACAACTTAGAGTTGGGAAGAGAGTCTTGATGAAGACTTATCTATACCAGTTTGGCCTATGAGCATGTCTCATGTGGAGATTGTATTGTTAACTGGTATGTAAAGATCCAGCCCATTGTGGGTGGCATCATTCCCTAGGTAAGGGTCTTGAACTGTATCTAGCTAAACCTGAATCTAAATCTAGCAGAGTACAAGCTCAAGGAGCCAGCTAGTAACTATGCATTTATGTCTCTCTGCCCCTGACAGTAGATCTGCTGTGACAAGGTATTTGGGTTCCTGCCTTGACTTCTCCTAAGTGATGGACTGTAGTAACTGTAAGTTGAAATAAACCCTTTCTTTCCCTAAGTTGCTGTTGGTCATGATGTCCTGTCATATTGACAGAAGTGAAGCTTTAACAGATACTTAGAATGTTACTTTGTTCAAGACACTTGATACCCAACAACTATTGGGTATGGATGGGGTACTGTCACTAGGGAAATACAGAGTCAAGCTGCATGTGATATGATAACAAACTTGGATAAAATAAAAAAGGAAAATGTGAAGTAATTGGAACTCACATGCTTTGCTGACAAGAGTCTAAATTTGTACAATCCTTATGAAACAGCTTTGTAGAATCTTCAATAGGAAAATATACATAACTTGACTCAGGAATTCTACTCTTAAGTTATACATCCAGCAGAAAGCCACATATGTTCACCAAAAGATTTTGCAGGGATATTCATAGCAGTCCTACGTAGAATAGCCTCATGACAGAACAACTCAAAAGTTGACGTTCAAAGACTATATCCATTGAGATGTTTGCTGTTGTCAACTTGACAGACTCTAGATTCACCTGGGAGATGGGCCTCTGGACATACTTATGGGGATTTCAGTGGTTATATTAGCTGATGTGGGAAGACTTGCCCACTGTGGATGGCACCACTCCCTGGCTAAGAGCCCGGGCTGTGTAAGTGGAGATAGGGAGCTGAATGGTAGCCTTCATCTCTCTGCTTCTTGACTATGGATGAGATATGACCAGTTGCCTCAAGGTTCTGCCACCTCAAGGGTTCCCTGCCCTGATGGACTGTATCCTTGAACTGTGAGCCAAAAGAAACCCTTTTCCTCTTAAGTTGCTTTCATCAGAGTGTTCTATCATTCCATTTTTCTCAATGCAGTTATATCTTTTTTTGTTGACTTGCTTTGTGTACTAGGCTGGCTGTCCCAAAAGAAGTTACAGATTTTTCTCTTTCTACATCCCATTTCCCTGAAGGAGAAGAGGACTGCAGAGGCTCATGCTGAACACGTAGCTCTTCTGGGTTCTGGGGATTTGAACGCAGGTCTTCAAGCTTGCATGGCAAGAACTTTTACCCAATAAACTATCTCTCCAGCACCAATTTTAGTTTTGTAGACAAGATCTCACTGGAACTGTCCGGCTAATGAGCTCCAGAGAGCCACTTGATTCTTCCTTCCCTGGTGTGCTAGGCTTACAGAAAGGATTCACTGTGCCTGGCTTCTACATGAATACTTGGGATCCAAACTCAGGTTCTCAGGCTTGTACAATGGGAACTTCTTTGACTGGGCCAACCTCCCCAGCCATTGAGCTGGGCTTATATGAACTGCGGACTTATGTTACATTATGCTACATCTTGATAGGATTTATAAGCCTAAACTCAATTGCATGTCAAAGGGGAACAATCTGAAGAAAAATTCACCCTTATGAAAAATCTTCTCTTGCTCAGTATGTTATCTCTTAAAGCTGAACAGAGTTAGAGTTCATCAGATGGAAAACAGGCAAAGTTTAGAAAACAAAAACACAAACCTAAACTGTGATGTAGGATCTATACTAAGAAAATGCAGTTTCTGGGTTGGATCGAGGGCTCAGTGGCTAAGGCAAGTACTTCTTTTCAGAGGAACTGAGTTTGGTTCCCAGAATCCAGAATAGACAGATCAAAACTGTCTGTAACTCCAGGTACAGGGGGTATAACACCCTCTCCCAGCCTCGGTTGGCACCTGCATCATGAGCATGTACAGACACATATGTGCATACAATTTAAAATAACAATGCTTTAAAAATACATATTTTTCTTTATATCTGTAGGATTTCTTGTTGGTACCCTGTGCTTTGTGAGAGCTACTGGCTGTCTTGGGCAGGGAGTATGGTTCTACTTCTGTTACATACTGAAGCATTTCCTTGTTGTCCCTCTATAGCCATATTGGAGTGATCTAGCAATGACCATTTATCCTTTAGGGTTACCAGAGATAGCACGTGGGGCCATAGCACAGCTAACATATTCCTTGTGTGTTACTCTCATCTTAGCTCACCTCTAGCCACCATAGAACCCAGGAGCCTGGTATTTTTTGCTGTGTGTCTATCTCCTGGTTCCCTAGAGGGCAGGTTGATCTAAGGCTGTGTAGCACCCTCTGTGGTAGACCATCAGCTCATTCAGACTGAAATCTGGGCCTGAGAATGCAGACCTGGATCAGCGTCACCTGAATCAGTAGTGTCTTCTGATAGCTGTTATGGTCCATCTAGATCCTGCAGCCAACAGCTGTGGGGAACACCATGAGGTAGCCTTCCCTGCCTCTCCTCTCTCTTTAGTCCTCTGAGCAGGTAAGTGCACATAAGCCACTTAGCTCAGATTGGCTACTGTCCTGCTGATGCCACCAAGCAAACACTAAACGCGAGATGCCCAGCATTAGGGGGAGGAGTGCTCTGGAGGTCTTTAAAGTAAATGAAAAGGACGATGGTTATCAGGTGGGGATGCAGTTGGTTGAATCCTTGTCTAGCATGCATGAATCCCTAAATTCTTGACTAAATTGGGCATGGTTGTGCATGCCTTCAATACCAGCACTCTGGAGGCCATGGCAGGAGGATCAGGAGTTCAACATCAACATGGGCTGTAGGAGTTTGAGGTTACCCTAGATATTGTCTCAAAAACAAAACAAAACAAAGCAAAGCAAAACAAAACAAAACAAACCTCAAAAGCTGTGACCTAGCTCCTGTCAACACTTGGACTTGGTACAGCTGTGTCTTCCCCTCTCTGCTTCTCTGCACTTTTCCTTCCTTCCCTTGCCTTTGTCCCTTCAGAACTTGAAAGCTATTCACATATAAACATTAGGCTAGTCTTTTTTACAATGTCTGTTAAGGGAACTTGCTTCATTGAGGAGGGTCAGATTATAAAATGCTCAGCTAACTTAACAGGCCACGAGAGCTCTCTGGACTTTGGTTTTCCCCAAATCGAAAATAAGTTGATTACAAGAGGAACTGCACGGCTTTCAGAATGCAGTCCATAGATTCATTAAGAATGTAAGCAACAGATTTATTAGCTTAATAAGTAATTACTGGCATCTATTGTGGATACAAAGCGATAAACACTAACAGAGTAGAATCTTAATAAGTATTGACTATAAATCTTGTTAACATCTTTACCTGAAAAGAGTGAGAACATACACCTTCTGTGAGGGACTGTGACACAGCAGGCACAGGCTGAATTCTGCAAATGCCCAGTCTCACCTGACTGTTGCAGAAGTCCTAAACACACTGGCGTTATTTTACATGAAGCAGATTGAAATTGACAAAAAATGGTCACAGTAACCCCTCCCATTCCACAGGCATCCCAAACAAAAGCAGGCTGAAAGATACCGCCATACAAGTGATCACATGCTGCTTACTGCAATGCCTGCAAAGCCAGTGTCTGTCAGTCTCGGGTGAAGAGAAAACCACAGGTATGCTGATCATGAAGAGATGAAAGCAGGGCTCCAGGAGAGCAGGCTGGAATGGAGGACAGTACACCTGGGACCAGAGGGTCACTGTGGGGGAGGAGGGATGGATGAGTCATGCCACGGAGGCAGGCAGATGCCCAGGAGCCGAGGTGGGAGACCAGCCTGGGAGTAGGGTGAGTGATGTTGCCAATCTCATCTAATTGCAACACTGCAACTTGGTGGTCCTTCTCCTTCTCCTGGAACAGTCTCTGGACTTCCCTCTGGCCAGAAGTGGCTAGGAGATATGTGCCAGTTCAGCCCTGAGAGTGCTTAGCAGGCAATAATAATGATGATGATGATGATGATAATAATAATAATAATAATAATAATAGCCAAGAGAGTAGACAGGAAAGTGATCCCATAAAGGAAGAGAGAATTCGGACCTGAAACCCTGGTCTAATCAAGCAACAGAGCCATGCATTTCAGCCTCTGTGTGTTCCCATGTGAGAGAAGTCCTGTGATGTTGGTATGAACAGCTGGAGTTTTACATCTGAGGAAACTGAGGCTGTGCAGTTAAGTCACTCCAGTTGCAGAGCTTACTAAATGGTAGCTCTGTGATCAAACACAAGTGTGTCTGGATGGTGACTTCCCAATCTGAGCAAAGCCATCTTTACATGTTTGCTGACCTGCCCTGCCCCGCTCTGTTTGCCCTTTACTTGCTTGTCTAAGCCTCTCTGTAACCCTGGGACAAGCTACCTGTCTTTCCATTTGGTCTCCCCAAGCAGATCATTAATTCTGCCCTAGGGAGTTACTCAGCTGCACACTCCACCTTATTTTCTACTATTTCTTTGGGTGCCTTGGCTCTTCTGCTTTGCAAACTCAGAGGTTCACATGCATGCTTCCTGCTTCTTCAGATTTACCACAATGCTTATAGCATTTTCTGTCAGTGCAGAGCTTATAAAATGCCATATCCCCCACTCCTTATTAGCACAATGTATAAAAGCCAAAAAATTGTTGCTACTGAAGTGTGCAGCAATGGGCAGGTGGACAAAGAAAATTTGGTGCATATGCAGAATGGAATACCATTTCTGCCATTTTTCCAAAGCCTGGATGGAACTAGAGATCACTGTGTTAAGTGAAATAATCTAGGACTGGAAAGACTTTACAGAAGATGCTAACAGGGTTGTGATTACCAGAGATGGGGAGGAGAGAGGAGAGGGAGAGATGAAGAAAGACTTGACATTACATCATAGCTAGATGGAAATAAGATGCCTGGGTATGTTGTTGAAAAGAACAGGGCTGAGGATGACATTAATGTAGTTTGAATTTCAAAAGGCTAGAAGAAAGCATCCTGAGTATCTTTACCTTAAGAAAACGACCAGTGTTTGAGGAGAAAGATGCTTAACTTGATTTAAACATTATACAGTGTGTATGTGCACCAAAATATTACATGGGCTGGGTTGGTAGAGCACTTGCATGGAAGATACAAGGTCCTGGGTTCAAGTCCCAGCACCACAGGAAAAATTATGGGACACTCCAGCAATATGTCACTTTTATGTTTTTAATGTGTCTATTCACAAAACACTCCCTTACTTATGTCTGTAATATATTACACACACACACACACTCACACACATACACACACACACACACACACACACACACACACACGCCCACACACCCTTCAGAAAGACTACAGAATAAAACCCTTTTCTGTTTTCCTCCCCATCCCCAGAATGAGACCTGAAAGAAGTAAAAAGTTAATGTGTAGGCACCCCCACAAAAGAGAAGGAGTCTTTCTGGCTGGCATCTTTCCCATTGGCTGCTAAGCAGTCAGGGTCAGGAGCTTCTGGGGTGTCTGACAGGACTCAAAATTCAAAATTCTAGACATCAGAATGGCTGACAAAGCTCCATCTAGAAACGGATATATCACTGGTGATAGCTGACTAAGGGGGACTTTCTAAGATCTTATTTAATGACCTTGTAATATGTCTGTCACAGGCATCTGAGATTATGATATCAGGTGTATTATTTAACTGATAAGCCAAGTGTGTCTGGGAATGGCTGGCCGGATCTTGTGCTCAGCATGTGACCCTCAGTGCCTTTGCTCACAGTCAGCTGTGTAGAAAGTATGCCTCCTCTTTCTTCTTTGCTCTTGTAGAAATCTTACAACATCTTTCAAGGAACTGCCCCTAATTCCCAAGAGCCTTTTCTCACCCCAGTGAAAGCTTTTCTCAGAAAAACTGTTGAACCAACTCAGGGACTCTCAGAGCTCAGCTTCTTTTCTTTTTTTTTTTTGCTGAGTTCCAAAGAGACAGCACACAGTCGTATCAAGAGTCTGTAATTTGTGATCAGTGAGCCCTGCTTCTCAGCCCAGAACCCCTGAAAGTCCTTACAAAGCATTGGTGCCATCCATGCACCCACCTTAATTGCTGTGAGCTTCTCCAAGGACTAGGACCTGTCATTTTTCTTTTTTTTTTCTTTTTCTTTTCTCTTTCTTGGCAAGGCCTTTACTGATGGATGTGGGCTATTTCTAGCTCAGTCAGACAACAGTGAGGTGAGTGAGCATCCTTCTATATACCTCTGATTATATTCACAAGACTCTTTCCACAGGACATGTGTCTACATTCGGATCATTCTCAACTCCTTAGACTTTGAAGCCATTTCTAATGGTTTCCCCACTCATTACACAACTAAAGACCTACAGTTGAAAGAATGTCCTCATCAGCCCTTGGTTGTGACAGCAGGGCCCTTCCTGTGCCGACAGTCACCTAACAGCTACAACAGAGAACAGAAGCTGGTGCTTCAAAATGGCTCAGTCTCTGCTCTGTGCCACCATCTCCCTCACCCTAGATGGCCACACTGTCCTCACACTGGGTGGGGATGGGATGTACTTCCCAGAATTCACCTCTCCTTCATCCTAAGAAAGGTCTTAAATATATTAATGGACTACCAAAACAGAAGCAAAATGACTCACCTTTTTTGGGGGGAGAGGAAGAGAAATCAGAGTTCAGGAATATTGTAGAAGAAAGTAGATTAAAAAAAGGTTTCTAACAATCTCTGGGATTCCCAAATTACCAACAGGAAGATTTCTTGGCCTAGAAGATGGAAGTATGTCAGATGCATCTCAGATGCATCCCACAGACACAGGTTATAATCATGGGTGTCTATAGCCAGGGAGAAGATCTTCCTGAGCTCAGGTTTTCTCATCTGAATGGTATTGGTGGGACATCCAGAGGAGTTCATGATGGTAAGTGTATTAGTTATTGTTCCCAATGCTGGGACAAAATGCCAGACAAAGCACTTTAAGAAAGGAAGGGTTTGTTGTGGTTCACGGCTTCCACTGTGGTAAAAAAGCATGATGGCTGGAGTGTGAGGCAGCTGGTCACGTGCCTCCACAGTCTGGAAGCAGAGAGATTCGAATGCTGGTGCTCAGGTCAATTTCTCCTTTTTATGGAGTCCAGGACCCCATCCTTGTAGGGTTCAATTACATTTATGGGTGCCTTACCTTCTCAATGAACATAATCTAGCCAATCCCTCGAAGGCATGCCCAGTGGCTTATCTCTTCAGTGACTCTAGATCCTATGAAGTCAAGAGTCAACAAGTGACAGATCCCAGCACTCACCAGTGTATCCAACACTATAGATGCGAACAATGAACTGGCACTCACCAGTGTATCCAACACCATAGATACAAACAATGAAATCACAACGATTCTGATTATCTTCCCAGAGATGAGGTTAGTCCAAGCATGCTTAAATAGCAGGGTAGCTGGACCCATTAAAACAACAAGGGGACTTTGCCTTCCAACTTCTCTTTGCCCTGTTTACTTTTCTTCTCAGGTAACTTCTGAGACCATCCCTGTCTTGTCCTGAGATACCCATGTGGCTGGTAAGAGCCAGGAAGTCTCTTCTTTAGATTTTTTTCTCCATTAAATGAAAACTATGATACAGTTCTTCGAGGGCTACTCTAAAATGCTTACGCTCAATCACCAAGCATCTTGAGTGTTTAGAACACCCAGAACCTCCCGATGGGTTTTGTTTGTTTTTGAGGCAGGGTCTTACTTTATCACCCACACTAATCTTGAACTCTCAACTCTTCCATATCTGCTTGTCCAAATCACTGGATTATAGCAGTGATTCTCAACCTTCCTTAAACTGTGACTCTCATGTTGCAGTGACCCCCTAAAATTATTATTTTTATTTTTGTGGTAACTATAAAGTTATTATTATCATTATTTAAGATTTATTTATTGTATACAGCATTTTGCCTGCATGCATGCTAGAACAGACAGTGCTCTTAACCTCTGAGCCTTCATAAAATTATTTTTGTTGCTATTTCATGATTGTGATTTTACTACTGTTGTGAATCACAATGCAAGCAGCTTATATTTCTGATGGTCTTAGGCAACTCCTGTGAAAGGGTTGTGTGATCCCCATAGAGGTCTTGCCCCACAGGCTGAGAACTGCTGGATTGCAGGCATGTACCACCATGCCTTGCTCCATTTTATTTTTTATGAGTCATAGAGTGGAGTTCCCAGTTTCCGTCTCCTTATGGCATAGAACCAGGTAACTATATACAGAGCTGAAGATTGTAAGTTGCCAGCAGAGAGAGGTTCAGGTGACATTGACAGAAGCAGCAATATGGAGAGTTTACTGTGTGTGAGTTCTGGTGAAGGAAGAACTTAACCTCACCAGGTATTGTGTCATTGAGTTCTGAAACACCTGTGCTGGTTGGTTTCTGTTCAATTTGTTGAAACAATCTAGAGTCATCTGGGAAGAGGGACTATCAATTAAGGTGTGGCCCACATCACATTATCTTGTAAGTAATTCCAAGAAGCATTTTCTTGATTAGTAATTGATGTCAGGGTGCGGGGAAACCACTATGGGCAGTTCCACTCCTGGGCAGGTGGCTCCCAGTTATATAAAAAAGAAAAACAGAGAAACCCATGGGGAGGAAGCCAAGAAGCAGCACTCCTCAATGGTTTAGGCTTCCATTCCTGTGCTGTCTTCCTCATGATGGACTGTGATGTGGAACTGTAAGCTGATATTAACCCTATCCTCCCCAAGTTGCTTTTGGTCAGGGTCTTATCATAGCAATGGGAAGATAAATTGGGGCAACATCCCAATTAAGGTAGGTTTTATCATTTCTATTTCTCACAAGGGAAAACTGAGGCACAGAGATTTGTATTTTCAAGCATACACAGGTAGTAAATTGTAGAACTGATGCTAATCTTAAATTGCCCTATTCTGAGGGTCAAGATTATGGGGGGCGATGGTGGCGCACGCCTTTAATCCCAGCACTTGGGAGGCAGAGGCAGGAGGATTTCTGAGTTCGAGGCCAGCCTGGTCTACAAAATGAGTTCCAGGACAGCCAGGGCTACACAGAGAAACCTTGTCTCGAAAAACTGAAAAAAAAAAAAGAAGATTATGGGTATCTGGGCAAAGCATAGACTTGGAGGGGTGTTTAAGGTCACATGGCAGTAGTGAACCCATGGTGTTATTAAAAGAGGGAGGAGCCAAGTAGGATCACAACAGAGCTCCCTCACACAAAAACTCCTTTAAGAGCACAGTGGCTGTGGCACTTGTGGGAAGATGTCTTGCTTGGCTGGAGCCATGTAGAAACCAAGAAGAGGCAAACTTTAGATGTGGCACTCAGACGTGCTGGGACTATCCTGCTCTTATTTTGAAGAGAGGATAGTAAGACCTATGGGCTGATGGAGGTCTGAGATGGAATGCCTTGAGAGCTCTGTTCCTAGTGCCTCTGATGACACCAGTCCCTCTTCTCTGTCAGGATGGGACTCTATGCTTGTCCAAGCAGCAACTGCCCTCCTCATTGGGAAGGGCCTCCTCTGAGTTCACCAGGGGCATACATTTGTAGTCATGATCTAGATGTGTGGCTTCTGGGTCTTTGTCCATGACACTCTCCATGTAAGTGGAGTTTTATTCACTTTCCAGGTCCCTATGGGAGACTGAGCACACATTCCCCATCCCATCAATTAACTATGCTCTAGTTTTTCTCTCTCTGGAACTCAGTACTTCTTTCAGACAAAACACTGGGTTTCTTGATCACAGATACTCTATATTCAGAGAAGGATCACAAAGAAACAGAGGGTTATCTCTGGAGAGGCATGGACTCAGCTGCCCTTGGGTAGAGCCCAGTATATAGAGGGATGGGTCTGACTTTCTTTCTCTGCAGCCCCTCCCCCATGGCCTTATTTTTCCAATATATGAGAAAGAAAATAAAAACACAGAAATCAGATTTTATATATAGAACCAAAAAAATGGAGGGGAGTTATTTTTTTAAATATATAAGCACAATATTGTAAGTCTGTCTAAATGTGTCAGCTGTATGCTATGTGTAATCTAGCAAACACGACTCTTAGCAGAGGCCAGAGCTTACTCTGGGCTTGGTTGTATTTGATCTGTAGATTCGCACAGTGATGACCATCCAGGATGAAGCAGGAGTTACCTTCTGTTGCTGATACATGCATCCTCAGTCACCATTGCAACAGGTAACTTGACTGTCAAATTGATTGAGTTAGGACTTGTCTAGGGGATTCCTGAGGCAGCTCTGGGACATGAGGGCATTTCCACAGAGCACTAACTGATGTCCCACCTAGCCTGAAAGGAGAGGGTTGCAAGTTTCTCCTGTTATCATGCCCGTCCCCATCATGATGACTGGACCCTCAAACTGTGAGTTAATGAAACCCTTTCTTCCTTAGGTTGCTTCTTGTGGGGTATTTCATCACACCAGGAGAAAAGCAAGGGCTACAAGCATCCTTCTCATCATATGTTGTCAAACTCATACTGATTCTCTTCCTGACTTTGGCCAAATCCCTTCCATCTCTGTAAGCTACACTCTGTCCCCATGAAACTGGGTTGATGCTGCTGGGTGCCTTCTCACTGGGCTTGCTTCCCACTTCCTTGTTCTGAACCATGAGTCCCAAGGGGGGAACACTAACCCACATTTTCAGTGATGTTTGCTGCGGCAGCTGATGACACCTGCCACCCAACAGGTGATAACGACACAGTTGACCTTGGAATAAACTTTCAGAAAAATGGCCTGTTGTAATTTTGGTATGAAAAAAAGTCTCTCCTTCTATTCAACTATTCAAACTGTATGACAACAATAAAATATGATAGGTCATTTTCAAAGATGCCTTGAGCCAGCTTAGGTCCAACTGTGAACGAACAAAAGGAGAAATTTTGCCAAGTTACCCATCCCTCAAATGAGAAGTTTAGAGTAGAGAATTACTAACAGCCAGGCTTTGTATCTGGTAAACTTTAAATAAAGCAGGGTTCAAAATGTAAAGACAAACAAAAAACATGGCTTTTGTTGTGTAAAAGGTAGATGGGACAGACCTAGATCATGGGTACCATTGTACCCTCCTGATCTCCCAGCCAATGAGGAAGGCCTGGGAGGGACTTGCTTCAGGCTTTAAACCTGCTCTCAGTTGGTGCTGTTTGGCATTCTAGACCTACCTCCAGTTCACTACTCATCTCTCTAGTACTCTTAGTATGAAATGAAAATTCTTGTTATGAATTGAGGATCTTTGGTTCTCACATCTTAGACCCCCAGCTAAAATGGTTAAGTTGGGGTCACAGCAGAGGCATCTATTCCCCAGTACCTGCTTTCATTTGAACACTTCTCTGCCATTATGACAGTGTGTGAGAGCCTGACTCCTCCTCCCCTGAAGTAGGGAGTTGGTGGAGGTTCTCAGCAGGACTCTCAGGTTCTGTCTTTCCTGTCCATCAGCAGATTCAAATGGAGACGTGAGGCAGCAGTGGGCTGGGGTCCCCTCCACAACCCCCATGATGGGAGAGACCTCAAACGGTCCACGCACATACCACACCAGTCAAAAATATGCAATCACTGAGCCTGTGATAATCCTACACCCTGGTATGGTGTTCCTTGACAAAGGTGAAGGGAAGTAGAGAAGAGGGATGTGTCCTTGGGAGTCACTTCACTTCATGTGCTCATCCTCACAGCCAGAAAAAGGTCAGGGCCTCTGCCTTTACTGGACACCAATGCCTCTCTCTGTTTGTGGCCACATTTGTCTAGCAGAGGCAGACCCTGGGGTCTGAGTTTATGGCTGCTATCTGGCACAGTTTCCAGTGGCCTCACAGTCTTTGCTTTTGCATTCCAAAGCTCATCTTCCCTGGATAAAATCGGGGTCCCATGATTTTCTATCTGGGAGGCAGAAAGAGGCTGTGAAACACACAGAACATCCTGCCTGGCTGTAGAACTTCTGGGAGGAGCTAACATCACAGGAGTTTCCAATGCTGGTCCCAGCAGAAGCGACCCCACCTCCACCCTGGATTAGTCACCCAGAGTGCGCACATCGAAAGTTTCTTTCTTCATTTCTTCCACAGAGCCTTGTGACAATGTCCCTTGTAACAATTAACCTGGGACCTCTGCAGGGCTTGTGAGTTCAACAGGAAAACGATTTTGATGTCTCGGGCTGCTTTTATCAAGTCACAGCTTCCTTGTCTGTCTCCCTCCCCCGCCCAATGACTTCAGGATGAACAAGAGGAACAGGCTTGTGAGGTTCTGTCTTTCAGGGTAGGAGGGAGGGGGGAGGTGGAATGGGGAGCATTTTCCCATCCTTCCTTGCTGGTGGCAAACTGGTTGCTATGGAGTCAGCATGCGAACACAGTGGTCAGGCTATCATTGGTTGTCTTCTTGGCTTTTCTCCTTGGCCACTCTGTTCCCATGGTGAGTCATTTACAGGGCCACCAACAAGCAAATGAGCTGGAGGGAGGGAATGTATGATACGGGGTTCAGGGACATCCCCAAAGTGCCATTATTCCACCGCCCTCGACTTCTCACTGACTGTAATTATCTTCATCAGGTGGAGATAATTAGTGTCCATGCTGAGATGGTCTATAATCAGAATAAAGGGAGAGTTCTGAGGTTGAATGATAACTTCTCATTTTCCTTTCTTTCCCCTAGGGCCCACCTGCCCACTCTCTTCTCTTTAGCTAAGCTTACTTGAATCCAGAAAAAACCATTGACCCCATGTGGGGTGCACCGGGGTTGGGGAGCCTGAGAATAGAGTTGCAGGCAGTGGGACCTGGGGTTCAAACTGTATGTGAGGGAGGAATGCTGTGAGCATGGCAGGCTGCGGGCACTTCCTGTCTTAGTGGTGTTTCCTGTTGGATAGCATACCATGTCAAGAGCAACTTCCCAGAAAGAGGGTTTAGTTTGGATCACAGCTGTAGGGTAGGGTCCATTATGATGAGGAAGGTCCAGCAGTTGGTCACACACATTAAATTCAGCCACAGAGAAGAAAGTGATAGGTGCTGGTGCCCAGCTCACTCTCCTTTTTATTTAGTCTAGGACAGAAGCCCAGGGAATGGTGTCACCCACTATGGGTTCCCCTCTCTATGAACCTAATCAAAACAGTGGCCCACAGGTATGGCCAGGGGCCCATCTCCTAGGTCCTTCTAGAATTCATCAAGTTAACAATTAAGATTAAACCCTCCCACTGACTTAGAGGCAAAATGAAATAAACTAAACAAAACAAAGTGAAACAAAAACTCCCTCTTTCTCTGACTTAAGAGTTCCCAGTGGGTAATAGAGTCCTAAGACCGGCCTAGAGCTAACTGTCTCTGAAGCTGGACTTCCTCAGTCTTCAAATACCCTTTCGTTCTTGGACTCATCTGTGCATCCTTCATTTTCCTATCTCCAACTGTCAATCCTGGGAGTCTGTATCCATGGCAATGACCCTTATAATTTTCATCACCATCATTTTCCCTGGACAGCTGGAAAAGTCTCTAGTCTGGTCCTTTTGTGTCTGCCCTAGACTCATCTCTGCCCCAGTTCATTTCCTTCATAGCTCCCCAGATGGTATTTTAGTATGCAAATCAACCTTTCTCTTGCTTAATGCCCCCTAACGGGCTGGCTATCCATTGATCTACAGTAAAACCCCACATCTATACCATAGCCACAGGGTCCGCTGCCATCTGGCCTTGGCCCACCTCTTCAATGCTCTCTCACAACCCTGTTATCTTCATTTACTACAAGTCAGAGGCATAAACTGCTCCCTCTGATCTTGGGAGCCCTAAGGCAGGAAGCCTTTCTCTAGCAGACTGCATTCACACTTGGCTATCATATCTCTCAGCCCTGTGCAGGCCAGCGTCCACTTACTGAGTAGGTCCTCAGAAGTCATCTCCAGATCCTGTAATTTCACATTCTTTAGCACTTATTTTAACAAGGTTATTATTGTTGTTGTGTGTGACTTGTACCCATGTGTATGTGTACATGCATACATGTGTGGTATATGCCTGTGTGAATATGCTTGTGTCTCTATGCATGCATATGTGTACATGCATGTGTGTCCATGCCTATGTGTGTGGTGTATGGAAGTATGTGCATGCATGTGTGTATATGTATGAGGTGTATGCCTGTGTGTACATGGCTATGTGTGTTCATTCATGTGTTAGGTGTATATGCCTATGTGTACATGGCTATGTGTGTTCATTCATGTGTGTACATGCATGTGTTTGTGTGGTGAATGCCTTTGTATAAACACATGTGTGTATGTCTATGGGGTGTATGCCTTGTGTATGTGTGCATGCACACGAGTGTGATGTATGTCTCTGTGTGCAGATGTTAAGGTGGGTCTGCTTGTAGGGGTGTGTGTGTGTGTGTGTGTGTGTGTGTGTGTGTGTGCAGAATTTGACATCTGGTGTCCTCTTCAATGGCTTTTTCCCCTTACTTTTTGAGACAGGGTCTCTCACTGAACCTGGAGCCCACTGTTTCAGCTGGACTGGCTGGCCAAAAACCTCCAAGGGTCGCTGTCCCCACTGTTAGGGTCACAGGCTTACACTGCTTTGCCTGGCTTTTTCAGTGTTGGTTCTGAGAATCTGAACTTAGGTCCTCATGCATGGGGACCAATCATATTGCCCACTGAACCATTTTTTTTTGTGTGTGTGTTTTTCTGAGACAAAGTCTAATTCTATAGCCCTAGCTGATCTGGAAACTTACAATCTAGCCTAATCTGACTTCGAACTTGTGGCAATACTCCTGTTCAGTGTCCAGACTGATGGGCATATAGATGTGTGTCACCATGCTGAGACTCATTTTGTTTAGGAACCATAAGGGTTTACACATCCACCATCCTTGTTTAATGTCTGACTTACACTGCTGGGCTACCAGTTCCTTGAAGCCAGGGCTCCTAACCACAGGCTCCATATCTTCAGTCTGGTGGTTAAATGAATGCTGCCGCCTGCGAATAGAGGTGAAAGATGTACAAAAGAGAGTGGGGAGAGCCAAAAATAAACCTTGTCTCTGATGATTCATTTTTCTTCAATATATTACTCTTCAGAATGTTCTATGTGGAAAGAGTAATCTAAAATATCTATTAAAACAGATCTTTGGGCCCAAGAAACAGAGGCTTACCAAATCCACTCATAGCTCTCGATGTCACCAGCAAACAGCCGGAATATAAACAGCACAGTCTGTGACCACAGCTCAGGGGGTTTTTAGTTTATAATGTCAAAACCACTAAATCCTCAGCTTGTGTGAACATTTCAAAGGAGAAGGGGAGGAGCCGGGAAAGCATTTCAGTTCTATCTGTGAGCAGGACTGAAAGTGCTCCTTCTAAATGTTACTGTGTATCTGTGGTGCTACTACTGTAGGTATGACCAGTCCTAAAAGATGGCTCCCCCCACCCGTGTCCCCTGCTTTCACTCTGTCAATCATGAAGCCTCAACTCTTGTCCCTAGCCTCTCTTGACTTCATAAGAACCTACAGGGCCACTGTGGGTGGGTATGATCTTGCTAATCTGTTGTCTTCCTGATCTGAGGATGCCCATGTGACTGGATACACGTCTCCTGTCCCTGCCTCTTGATGTCTCAGTGTCTGAGACTTGCCAGCATGTGGACAAGATACCCAGGCCAAGAGAAGGCAGAAGGGCCAGTCCAGGTTGATTCCTTAGTTTCTTGAGTGGAGAAAGTGAAGCACGTGTCTGCCCACATTACTGTGATGGGTATTTCTGTGATTTATGGAGACCTCTATTGGGTCATAGTTTGGTTTTGGTTACTAGACATCAATTACTTTGAAGTTATTATAAAGATACAATTTTTGAGGGTGTGTGTGTCAGGATCTCACATCTTTTGTTTTTGAGATAAATTTTCATGCAGCCCAGGCTGCCTTTGAATTCAAAATGTGGTGGAGATGTCTTCGAACCTCAAATCCTACCTCTATCTCCAAAGTGCTAAGATTATAGGCAGGCACTAGCATGCTGGTTTAAATGATGCTGAAGGTGGAACCAAGGGCTCCAGGTCCATAGGCAGGTGTTCTACTAACTGAGCTCCTTCCCAGCATAAAATAATTATCTGTATATAACACGAGTGCATGCCATTTGATGGGTTCTAGCTCTCTATATCCTGAGTTAGTGAGAGGTTAGGGCACAGTCTTTCAGGAAGAGCAGTGTATGGTAGCCAAACACTAGATCGAGCTTGGGACATCCTGTGGAAGAGGGAGAGGAAGGGTTGTAGGAGCTAGAGGGGTCAAGGACACCACAAGAAAACCCACAAGACCAACTAACCTACCTTTACAGGAGTTCACAGAGAGAACGGACAATCAGGGAGCCTACGTGGGTCTGACCTAGTCCCTCTGCATGTATGCTATGGGTGTGTAGCTTGACATTCTTGTGGGACTCCTAACTGTGGGAATTGGGGCTATCTCTTACTCTTTTGGCTACTTTTGGGGTCCTTTTGCTCCTACTGGGCTGCTTTGTCCAGCCTTAATATGAGAAGTGGTACCTGATCTTATTGCATGTTTGGTTAATATGTCATATTTGGTGGATATCCTTTGGAGGCTTGCCCTTTTCTGAAGAGAAGTGGAGGAGTGGATGGAATGGGGAAGATGGAGGAACTAGGAGCGGAGGAGGAACAGTGGATAGATCATTGCTCATCTGGCAAAATGTTGAACACTAGGAACAATTATGAACCTTCAAAGTTCCACCCAGCTTTGTGTTTTACAGAGGCACATCGGAGCACAGGGAAACAACAACTTCGCATCTCCCACCACGGTCTGCTTGGTCTCCGACCAAGTCACTGTCTTTGCACCCTTGCCTTTGTATCTGGGCCAAGGTAAGATGAAATGTGCACATTTATTTTTCTGAGAAGCATTACAATGCATGCTTTGACCCATAGCAAGGTTGTTAAACTCTGTGATCTGCTGAAGCAGCCTTGAGAAGGGATAGCCCACTGAGTTGGACACAATACCTTATGGTGGTAGCGCATTCCTGTGGGGATCAGATGCTGTCATCCACTCACACATCTTCCCTCCCAGGTCCTGTGGGGAAAAGTCTCAGAATCCAGATGCTGTGTCTCTGCCTGTATTCCTGCCTTTTCTCTGGACCTCTCTAAGAGGGCAAAGTAACATGAGCAGCAGCACATAGTACCTGTCTTAGTTAGGGTTTTACTGCTGTGAACAGAAACCATGGCCATGGCAACTCTTATAAGGACAACATTTAATTGGGGTTGGCTTACAGGTTCAGAGGTTCAGTTAATTATCATCAAGGCAGGAGCATGGCAGCATCCAGGCAGGCATGGGACTGGAGGAGCTGAGAGTTCTACATCTTCATCTGAAGGTGGCTAGCAGAATACTAACTTGCTGGCAGCTAGGATTGGGGTCTTAAAGTCACAGTGACACACCTACTCCAACCAGGCCATACCTACTCCAACAGGGCCACAGCCTTTAACAGTGCCACTCCCTGGGCTGAGCTCATACAAACTATCACCACAGTACCCCAAATCCAATGTCTAATGTTCAATGTCCAATCTCATGCTCACGGTAGGCTGAAGACCTAGCACTGTAAACCTTACAATGACACTCAATGGAGAAGCTGTGGTTCCCATGTCACCCACAAGAAGGAGAGATACTGAGTGGGGTTGTTTTATAAAGCTGAAGAGGAGGATGGCTTCCAGGTTCCTCCGCACCATGGTGTTGGTTTCTAAGACACTCCAGTGGGACCCTCAGAAGCCACAAGAGTGTAGTCCATAAATACTGTGGTCCACAGATTTTAGATACTCAGGGACTTCAAATGTCATGGTAGATGAAGCAGATCACAAGGGGCTGTGGTAAGCTGTCGAATGTATAGGTGATTACTGTTCCATTTCTGACAATCATTGCCAAACTTATACAGGATAAACAAAGCTACATCTGACAGAGGATTCAGTTTGTGAAGTAGGCACATGAGACCCTGGAAAGATGTGGAAACACTGGAAGACAGACCACGGGGCTGCTGGTGAGAGGCAGGCGTTTGCTCTTAGAGGAAGTACCAGCCGGGCAAGCTCACACTGTGTGCATGTTCCTATGTTTGTACTTACACTGACACATTCAGAGCTATCTGTTTACCCAGTGGCTGGATTCATCTCTAAGCAAGCCCCTCCCCTGCTTGGTTTCCTCTGTCTTTGCCTTGTGTTTGGCAGTATTGGCTGAGTATCCAGTCTCGCACCTTCTCTCCCACGTCACCCTACCCCCTCCAACTGTCTTCTTATTTAAAGAAGAACAAGATTAAAACAGTGAACCATGAAGCTTTCCACATTATAAGGCAGACAAAGTAAGGCCGGGGGAGGCTGGTTAGGAAGCCATTACTCCTCCACCATTAGGAATAACAGTCCTCATTCACATCAAATGCAAATGTTGATGGGGGTAAATATGCGTCTAAATTCTTCCATAAGGAATACATTATGCACTTAAACTTCAATAGACACATGGAGGCCAAAGTCCAAGCCATTCTTCTTTGATTTTGAGAAGTAGTCATCTACAAGGGAGTGACCATTGGGAAGAGAGAGTTCACAGACATTGGTCAAGGGAAGAGAACACAGAGCCATACTGCCTTTTTCACCAGGTCAGCTTGAGAGAGTTATAACATAAGTATTCTAGAATGTAGCCAAAGGAACACTACACATTAATGTAAGATGTCAGTGGACCTGGGCATTGACCATAGCTGATAGTTTTCAAATTGCCTCTTACTCCCCTTTCCTTTCTATATGTCCTCTTGGCTTCAAAAGTACTTTTCCTAAAATAAATTGTATGAACGAGTCCAATACATAACACAGTGGGGCCACTGGGCTTCCGTATATATGAACCACAAGAAACAAATTTATAGTTCTACTGGAATTAGAGTTTTTCCCCTTTCCCAAAACCAGAACCAGGAAAAGAAGAGCCTTTCTCTATTGAGAAGAGGAAACCAGGGCCTGCTTGGGTAAAGTGACTTGGTCAAGGACTCACAGAGGGACCATGTGCCAGATCCAGTTTTTTATCACGCAGAAACAGTTCTGGCATCAGGGCAGGATGGCCCTGGCAGCTTTGTGAAAAGAGGATCATGGGAGTCCTGCTGTATTGCTATGAGCATTCAGTTGGAGGGTGTCTCCCTGCTGTACCAATGATAGATGTTCAATAAATGTTGGTTGTATTATACTATCCTCCATTCTTTCTCTGTACTTTACATCTATAGAACATCATTCACAATGATGTCTATGCATCTTGACAACCTATTACCCAGGCAGCAGACAGCTGGCCCAACCATAGAAATATCCAGAAATACCCACAACATGGAAAGAACACTTGACCAAAACTTTAGCAGAAACACAGACACAATAAAATCTGGGAAGAATTCTCATGGTGTGTGTGTGTGTGTGTGTGTGTGTGTGTGTGTGCCATGTATACAGAGTATAGAGGTCATTCTCAGTGGCATTCCTCAGAAACCACAACCTCAATTCTGAGTCAGAGTCTCTCACGGGGATAGGGAACTCATTGATCTAGGCTGGCAAGCCAATAAGCCCAGAAATCCTCCGTCTCACTGTCAAAAGTTCTGGGATTACAAGCAGACACTATCATGACCAAATATTTTACATGGGTTCCGGAGATCAAACTTAGATCCCCTTTTGTACAGCAAGTAGTTTACCAACTGGGCCATTTCACAAGCCCTAATTCCTAACCCTTGAATTTCTAATATTTTTCATCCCAGGAATATTATAGAATTAAGTAAAGAATTTGAGAAGAGTTGACTGACCTGGGGGAAATGTCACATCCTTGCTGCATGAAGGCCCCCAGGGAGAACCACAGGCTGTTGAATATGCCAAACTCATTTGACTGGTCACTGGTTGTCTGCTCTCGTCCTTCTTCAAACTCTTCACTGTGCCATTCATAGGGACTGAAACGGCTGACCAGGAAGAGGACGACGCTCACTCCAATGTAGGCAAACACTATACACATCCAGATCTCATAGGCCAAAGGGTCAAGGAAGGAGAAGACGCCTGGCTTGGACTTCTGTGGCTTCTTAATCATAATGGAGATTCCCAAACTCATGAATGGCTTGGAGAAGTCGATGACTTCCTCCCGGACCAAGGTTATGGTCAAGGGAGCCACCGCCACATCTGCTCTCTGAAAGGATAAAATCAAATAAGGTTCAGTTAACTCAGCAGCTCTTTTTCTTGTTTCTGTTCCTCCCCTTTGTGCGTGTGTCTCTGTTTCCTCTGTCTCTCTGTCTCTTTCTTTGTGTGTCTTTGTCTCTATCTCTGTGTCTCTGTTTCTATCTCTGTCTGTTTGCCCATCTTCCTCTCTCTTTCTCTCTCAGCACATGAACTGGTGTGCATGTTCTAAGGTAGGCCAGAAGTTGATATCAGTTGTCTTCATTGTATTATTTTCCTACCTCATTTTGGAAGAGAGGGTCTCGGTCTAAACCTGGAGCTCATGGTTTAGCTGGACAGGCTGGTCAGTTGAGGCCCTGAAGTCCCCCACCCCCTCCCCAGTGCTGAGATTACAGGCATGCACTATAGTACTAGGTTTTTTATGGGTGGGGATCCAAACTCAGGTCCTCATGCTTGGTTAGTATATGCTCTATAGACTGAGGCCTCTTCCCAGTTTCTGTTTCTATCTTTACTGTGAAGGGTTTTATTTTATTTTTAACTTTAAGGATGTGGAAACAGTATAGAACCCTGTAAAACTAATTGTTCTGACACTGTGAAATATTTCTGAGAAATGGACAACAGCTTGCTATTTGTCAGAGGAATTCAGTCCATTATCTGACAGCTCCACTTAATAGAGATGCCTTCCCCATTCTGCAAGAAAGAGGCTGCTGCCTGTGCTTATCCAGTGGCCAGGCTTCTCTCTTGTGTTCTGAGACCCTCTCCAGCCTCGCTCCCAGCCCTTCAGGCTGAAAGCAGGCTGTCCGGCCTGACTATACTGGGAAGAAGATAGGTCCTATAGGTGCTCACTCAGCACTCCCTACCCCAGATCCGGTCCTGAGAGAGTTACTCAGGAATGCCCGAGACCCATGTGGCTCTATGAGAATTAGCTCTGAGAACCAGAGCTGAGCTGCACAAAGGATGACCCCAGAGGCTGCCATTTGGGTTCCTCAATTCAGGGATTATGTAGGGGACTCCCTGAAAACCTGTCAATACATTCCTCTATCTCCAAGAACACATGGCAGTTGTTTTGTCTGCTTAATCCAGTTGGCATTGGATTTCTTTTACCTACAACCAAGATTATCCCAGCTAAGGAGATGGTGATGGCAAATTGAACCTGATAAACATTTATGGGAAAATGATGTGTGAGCTCTAGGCTAGAAGCTGGAGGTAAGCTATGACCCCTCCACAATCAAGGGTTATGAAGATAGCAGAAGAGATTATCACTCTACATATGCATATGCATGCACACATATACACAGGACACAGTTATCAGGTATATAAGGTAGTAGGGACATTGTAGGAGGAGGGGGAGGGGTCCATTGTACTGGGAGCTTAGGGAGTGCTGCATAGAAGAGGTGGCAAGTCAATGTGACATTGTAAAAAGGGAGGACTTTGCATATCACTCGGGCAGGGAGCAGTATTCTAGGAGGAAGGAACCATGTGAGAAAGGGCCTGAGAGTGAGAAAATCAAGCCAGTTGTGAATTTTTCTTTCCAGGAAGATTGCTAAAAGCCACACAAGTATTCAGTGTTTAAATATCAAACCTAGTCTGTTGGTAAGCAGGGAGGAGTGCCAGGCATGCTCATCTGTCCTTGGGCAGTGCTGGGACACACCAGACAGCTTGGATATAGCAGAAAGGGGCAAGAGAACATAGGGGATTGTCTGGGTGAGACAAACTTAGAGCTGGGCTCTATGGAGCAAATGCTCTCACCACAGGCATACAGCAAAATGTCTCCACCATTTTTAGGAAGGTGACCCCTGGAGGAGTCAAGTGGCTCAGAGAATTGTTTGAACTCAAGCCCAGTAGTCTGTCTTCAGGTATTACTCTCTTTCTGCTCCAGACATGGACAGTCAAGAAGATAACCATGAATAAGGTTTAAATACACATTCAGGAGCCACAGCTCCATCTGCAGCATGTGCTTCAGTCTTGCTTCTCTCCCTGAGAACCCCTCTGGCCCTTCTCTCAGTTTTTTTTCAGCTTTACAGTCCAGGGTTTCAGTGGAATGATGCCCGCAGAAGCAGATGTCCCAGTGATGGACAAAAGACAGAACTTTGGGTTATGTCCACTTTTATTGACTGAGTGTCCTTCACCAAATCAGCTAAGCAAGCCCTTAGTGCCTCTGTGTCTTGTTCTATAAAGTGCAGAAATGAAATGGTCTTAGCAACCTAACAGGGTTGAGATGACCATGTGAGAGAAGATGAGTGTAGTGTTTAGCATGGCATGAGGCACCAGGAGAGTATGAAGTAGCCGTGGACAAGAAACAGGGAAGGAAGAGACATTCCTAGCAACCACTTTTACAAAGCAGGAAGCTGGGAGTCTTGTAAGTAAGGGTTATTTATTTATTTATTTATTTATTTATTTATTTATTACCTTATGGATGGGTTGCAGTTGATATTTCCCTAGCATCCCTCTTCTTTCTCAGGGGAATAAAACAGGCAAGTCGAACTAAAAATA
Organism: Tokudaia tokunoshimensis; assembly: GCA_036184795.1. Taxonomy (NCBI): domain Eukaryota; kingdom Metazoa; phylum Chordata; class Mammalia; order Rodentia; family Muridae; genus Tokudaia; species Tokudaia tokunoshimensis. Next base: position 65,109,711 of record BTHU01000010.1, read on the forward strand.
AAGGTAAATAGCTTTGCTCAACATGGCTTCCCTGGAAATCAGTTTTCACTGGTAGAAGGACAGGTCTAGCAAACAGGACGTAAAGATTTAGGCTGAACATGAAGCATAGAGGTGACTCCAGGTCTCTGGAGAGTGGATGAGCCTGCCTGCTGGCACTAGGGTTGTGCCCTTGGGATGGTCACATCCTGCTCTGCCCAGAACAGGGGTTTTTTGACTAAGATCTGTGTTACAGGAGGTGAAGTTGAAGATGAATGTTGGAGAAGGTGAAAAGTTCACAGCGATCACCATGGCAATGACCTTAAGAGCTCAAAGGAAGTTCCCATGGAAACCAACCTCCAGATGCAGCACGACTGTGTAGCACTACCCATCCTGGTCTTTGTTTCAATGATGGAGTTTCCAAAGTGAGAGGCATGGAGGGAAGATGGAAGGGAGATGCAGGAAGCATTTCCTAACTTAGCCTGGAAAGTCCCTTTGCTTCAGAATACCTTCTTGGTGCTGCCTTTTTCTCCATTCTCAGGCATACCCTGCATGGCCATCATGACTCCTCCTTCCCTGACATGAGGCTGCAGATGCACAATTCTCTAAAATGATCAATGCCTCTTGATCATCAACTGAGTACCAACCCGAGGCTCAGCATGACTTCTATGCTGTTCAGAGACACAGCTGACATATCCAGGACCTACGAAGGAAGCCTCCACAACCCCTTTCTTGAACATTATGGAAACTGCCTTTTGCTATTTTCTTGTTTTCTATAAGACAAAGTCTTTGGTCCAGGCTGGCCTCAAACTCATCAAGGAAGAGCCTTCTGGTATCCATCTCCTCAATGCTGGGATTACAGATGTATACCATCATGCCAAGGAGATGTAGTACTGTGCACTGAACGCAGGGCCTCATGTATGCTTGACAGGGACTCTACCAACCGAGCCACAGCCTCTGCTCCTCTCTTTCTTTTTGTTCTACCTAAGACCTACCATCATCTTCTGGTGCTCACTGAATCAACCCACATTCTTGCCTTGTCATTTGTGACTCAAACTTTTATCTGGCCAATCCCACCCAAAGTAGTCAACCCAATATTTTCTTGACCTCACCTTATTTATTTGTGCCTACTGTCCTGTCATTTGTACTCTAGAAACTTCCATCTCTCTGTCTCTATTTCAATGACTGTTTTCCAAGATCTACATTGTCTGAAGGGCTAGAAATCTCTATGAGAATTTCTGTGGACCATGTAATTTAGACTCTTGAATACTATAGTCTTGAACTGCTTTCTACCATTGTCTCTTTGCCCTAGGAAATGTGCAGGGTCTGGGAATCTTGGCCTCTCATGACTTCCTAGACTTTGAAAATAACACTGGCCATTCAGTGTCTGTTCAAGTCTGCTTCAAGTTACTGATGCTTTTGCAGTAGTTGCCTGGGGGGATTCCCTTGAGCACAGATGACCAGGGCCTACCCCTACCACACAAATGAGCAGAATTTGAGGCACAGTGAGCCACAAAGAAGCAGAGGTTAGCTTCTAGGATCAAAAGCCAGGGCAGTTTGAAGGGAAGTCTCAACTGTTATGAGGGGGACACAAAAGGGCCTTGGAAAAGTGTTCTGGAAAAGGAGTTAGAGATGGAAGACAGCAGCAGAGGCTCAAGGGAACAACATGAGGTGGAAGCTGGGTGATTGGAAGCTACAGGGCAGAAATTATAGGGAAGAGCAGCAACTCAACAGTGAGTTCAGATGCAGGTGCAAATAGTCCCAGTGGGACTAAGGACTGAGAGGGACACAGATGACTCTTAGTAGATTAATATGAGCTTTTTAATCTGTCCCAGGAGAGCTGATCCTGGAGCTAACTGTCCTGTCATTTGTGCTAAACAATGGCCAACCGGATTAACAAGACACTGAGTCAGGTAGAATGAATTAGGACCAGAAACTTGGACCCCCATGTCTTAAGACGATAGATGGCTTCCTATTCAGCAGCAACACTAGTCAATTTGGTAGTCAATTTATGTATAGAGCCATCCAGTTATGAAATGATTTCCTGTCTGGTTCTCTCCTCTGTCCTTCATGATAACATCCTCCTTCTGTCCCAGGCACTTACTCCATAGACCAGCTCTCCCACCATGCCATTCCAGGCCTTTGTGTCAGGATCCCGGGCTCCATATTTGCCATCGCTGACGATCTCAAGTCGGTAGGAGTAGCCCACATGCTTGGCAATCTCTGCAGCCAGCTCCACACAGTAGCCCTCATAGCGGTCATTGCCCTCAAATTGGTTGGCATTCTTCTTAAGCATCACATAAGGATCTTCCTGGTGGGGAAACAGGACAGAGGGTGTGGCCTGTGGGTGCACCCATGAGTGGGGAGGACTCGCCTGTCAGAGGAGTATGCTTCCAACATTGGTAAGCACTGGGAAGTCTCTCTAGACCCTAAATAAGTTTCCTGAATTTCTGTTCCTTAGCCCATTATAAACTTCTAGGGAAAAGAAAATAAAATGCTGCTAAAATAAAAATTTGTATCATACAAATGTAATGTGGCTTTCCAAATTATGTTCTTTTTGTAACTTTTAAATAATTATTTTATGTGTATGGGTATTTTTCTTACAAGCATGTCTGTACGCTACCTGTGTGCCTTGTGCCAGAGGAGGTCAGAAGAGGATGTTAGATCCCCTGGAACTGGAGTATAGACAGTTGTGAAGCACCACATGGGCCCTAGGAATTGAACCCAGGTCCTCTGCAACATATGTATACCTCTCAATAGAACATGACTTCTACTGTATGAGGCACATATAGATACTAGAACAACCTAGGGTCACCTTTGGGTTTCACATATGGAGAAGGTGGCTTAGGAGAGAAGATGTAGCTTATCCAAGGATGCAGGGTGACTCTCAGAGATGCTGAGAGAAAACTCAGAACTGCTTATCTATAAGGCATGCCTTTCCCAAGGCTCTGTGGTTTTGTCGTTATTTTTATTGCTGTCATTGTTGTTTTATGAGACAGTCTCACTACATAGCAGAGGCTAGCCTGGAGCTCTGCTCTCCTCCTTAGTCTTCCAAGTGCTGAGCTGACAAGCATACATGCATGGCTGTGTCTAGCTTCACAGTGTCCAGTCATGGCATTTCACACTAAAGCGGGTTCTTTCCGCTTTAAAGGAGCATACTCACGAGGATAGTGGTGACAATGTAGGTCCTATTCTGGACGCTTGAGTTGTCCCCTCCAGCCTGAGCATCGGTGGCTGCGGGGACAAACTTATCATCTTCATTCCAGTAACCAATCTGTTAATGAGAAGAAGGCGAAACACAATCTGAGGAGGGATCTTGGAGCTGGCTATGGTGGCACACAGTGATTGGCGTACCAGAGTTCAGGATGCTGTAAGCAGACACATCAATAGGTAAGGTGCTCCCCAGTTCCCTCTCCATCCCTCATAGTGGTGGCTAAGCCTAGAAACTGCCCTTCTGGGAGGTCAGGAAGCTACTGCTTTATCTAAACTGTAGAGAACACAGAAAGTGAGGGCTTTGGGATTTAATTCCCTTCTGCTGTTTTCACAGTTTATCCATGCCTGCCCTGCACATTAACCCTTTATTTACCTGAATTTATTCTAAACTGCAGTTTGAACCACTTGGTTAAATAAATGCTACCTCTCATTTTTAGAGTACCTACATCTTCCCATCCAGATTTAATTCCTGGAAAATACTACTATCCTCCACTTACTGCTGGTTTTCCTGATTGTTGTGATACTGAGTCATGCTCAAGGGTAAACAAAATTAATTTGTAAATATTGACAGGTTATTCATACTTTGTCCAAAGTCTTTCAGGAAAGTTACTGAATCCCAATTATGTGCAAGGTTCTCATCTAAAACACATAATGGTGTGCAACAAGGTTGAGGGATTCAGAGATGTCCAAGAGGGAGTGTTGTCCTTGGGAACAGCATTTGAGAAGACATGAACCACACAGACACATAGCCCACAACATACTGAGTGGGTGAGTGGGTGAGCAGAGGACTTCAAGTTCAGTGGGTAGCAGCAAGGGTTCACCTAGGAGCACCAGAGTGTTTTGAAGACCAGGCTAAACAGTGGGGACTGTCCTTAGGGCAACAAGGACTCATGAAAGGTTTGGGACAACAGAATGACCTAGCTAACATATGCACACACATATGTATAGTACACACACACACACACACACACACACACTGATACACACAGAAGTGCACACACACACATTTAGACTCTCTCTCTTTCTCTCTCTCTCTCTCTCTCTCTCTGTGTGTGTGTGTGTGATCTTCAGCTGTTTACAATGGCAGCTATACACATGTTCTTGCTTTGGCTCAGTGCTCAGTGAGTTTTCTGCCATCTCATCTGCTTACTTCCTGCAGCTGGGCAGTGCCTGCTTTAGATCTGGGACACTGCCCATTCGTCCCTTCCCACAGCAGCTATTCTGACTGTGAGCTGGAATCAGTTTACTGGTAGTGAATGCTTTTCTAGTCCTTCTAAATGCTTTTTATGTTTTAATTCCTTTAATCCTCTTTGAAATCCCATGACATTTTCCAGCTTTCACTCCCACATTAAGTGTGAAGACACTGAGATGTGGAGCGGTAACCTCCCCAGGGCTGCAGGATAACCATGTTGGTGCAAGAGCTGGAAAGCTTTCCTTGCTGCAAAGATTACAGGTACATGCTGAAACTGTCTCATTTTTCCATGGGTGCTAGGGATCGAATTCATGCTTTCACAACAGGCACTCTGTTGATTGAACTATCTCCTTAGCTCTAAACGAGCTTATTTTTTTCCTAACTGTCTTGTGGGAAAAGAAGACATGATCTTGCCAGGTTTGGTAGAGACATCTGGATGCATAAGTTCATGTTCATGTCTCCTATGAGCCAACAGACTTACATGGATATTTGGCCCCATGACTAGATGCATAGGAAGCTGACAAAAGTGTCTGAAAAGACTTTGTACATGAGAGCTTATGTCCCTTCCTTTGGGCAGTGGGCTGGATTACCATATGAGACTTTGATTCTCTACTGAGGAGGTGCAGAGACTTTGATTCTTGTTGAAAGTAAATCGGAGTAAGCAGTTTGGTAAAGATTGGGGCCCACTGTTCAGGAGAGGATTTGAAAAAAAATCTGACAGGGAGAAGTCTTCTCCTGGGGCCACTTATTATTTTTTGATCTCCTATTTTCCATCAGCCTCTAAAGATTCTTTGAACGTCGGAAATGAGTCCAGATGATAGAGAGGATATTCTTAAGTGGATGAAGTTTAAAGAGCAGGTGATCATAGAACTGTGGACTCAATTGATCTTGCCTGCAGCAATCAGGTTGAATTTGTACGTGGGTACCCCAGGATTACTTTTGAAGTCACAGCTCGCGACTTCCCCAAATGAGAGTTGTCATATCCAGTTGCCTATTGTGGCAGAAATGGCTAACTGACCACTAGACAATCTTGTTTGCCCTTCATGGGGTAGAGCTAGCAGGAAGTGACTATCTTTCCTCACTCTGTTTGGCATCCCATTGGGAGGAACTGAGGGATACGCCTCTTTTCCAGACTGATCTTTCCTGAATTTCTAGCATCTTTACCAGTTTTTTTTTCTTCTCCATTTGTTGCTAAATGTTGACAGTCAGAAAGACTCTAGTGGACAGTGATTCCTTCTTCACCCCAACCCTTAGCCTAAGCCCTAGGGCTGAACCTCATTGATGGTCTCAACCAACTAACCTCAACTTTAATAACTTCTACCAAACTAGTCTATCACAGCTTACTGTAATTTATGTTTCTCTGCTTCTAATGAGCCAGAGCACATAAGCAAACAAACAATGGCAACTTGTCACCCACTAAACAAGAGACTAACTTGCCATGGAATAAAGAGCTAGGTCTCAGAACATAGTCCCTACAGCACTTAGCCAAGGTAGCACATCTAAAAGGCTGAAGTTAATAACCTTATTGTGACTTTATCTCAGAATACAGTATAGAGATGCTTGGTAGAGGGATAGCCAAAGGAACAACCAAGGAAGAGGGCGATGCCTACACAAAGGCAAAGCAACGAGCCAGAGAAAAGAGTAAGCATTGATGCCTAGGGCCCTGTAGGCTAAGGTCAGGGGGTTTACTGTATTTTCCTGGAGATAAGAAGCTACAATGACGAGTTCTAGGCAGTAGGATTTGTTGTGTATTTTAAACAGATTCTCATCTCTGAGGGTGGAAATGTGGTCATTATAGTGAGGTAGGATCATACACACTTAATGGGATCCATGGCAGAGAAGATGCTGCTGGCCAGGCAAGGAAGCTGACGTGGGCCCTAGGTTGGCTGATGAAGATGGACGAATGGCTGTATTGGGGTCGGATCTTAGGTTAACATTAGTTTGTATGTGAAAAGTTGGATGCCATGGACTTAAAACTTCCAGGGGGGTGTATGGAATTGAAAGCTATGTTTTCTCTTGGAATGAGAAGATGATGGAGATACCAGAAGGAATTCTGGTCACTGTGGTCTTTCCAGCCTTTTATGTACAAGGTTAGAATCGAGTAACTAACCCAGGCCAGGGAAGGGGGACTCAAATCAAGTTGAAAGGGGCAAATGTCAGATGCCATCAATAAGCACCAAAGCAGTCTATCACACGATCAATGGGTGAAGGGGCTTGAGTGCACTGCCAGTCCCCCAGATGAAAGAATCTGTCATACAGTGCCCTATAATGCTCCTGTGGGTGGTCACTATGAGACTATGTGAACCTATCCTAATGTGACAAGATGTTTCATTCAGAGAAGGATCCTTAAGCCCACCCCGAAATCATACATATAAAAGGGACTTCTTAAGACTGAACATCACTAGAAGCAGGGCCAAATTTGTTCTCTGAAACTTTAAGCTTGATGGATGGAAGCTTAGCATCTCAGTGGGATGTTAAACTGCACCAGGATGCCTAGGGAGCTTGATGGTCCTGAGTCAGATGGGTACAGGTGGGATTGGTGTTTCCAAGAAGCCTTGAACCAGGAAGAGAAAGCTTTTGTTATACAGGGCAGGTAAGGCATTATGATGTCCCTGAAACCATCACAAGGTCACTCTTGAAAAGCTTAGGCATTAATTTGTTTGGAGTCGGATTGAATGAAAGTCCTGGAGGCAGAGATTCAGAGGCATTGATTTTCTGAAAGGCAGATCCCTGTAGACAAAGAATGCTTAAGACCACATTCTAAGAAAGGATTTAGTCACTAGAAAGTAAGTTTGAAAACAGCTTGGTGATTAGAAAAACAGGCACAGCCATTTGCTTGCGGGTTTGAAGGCTGCTCCATTAGTGCTGTATGCGCCTGAGCAGTGCATGCAGAACTGGTGTGAAGTTTCTGTAGCAGACAGAGAGGAGTTTAAAACACGAGCAAGTGGATGTGGGCTGAATGCCCCTGCCTGCCAGAGGCCGCTTTCCTCAACCTTGCACTTTGGAAGGGTAAGTATAGTCTCATTCATTTCTTTTCTCCCTCCATCCCCTTTTTAAAAGTCAGGGTCTCATTACATAGCAAGGCTATCCTTGAAGTGACAATGATCCTCTTGGCTCATCCTTCCAAGCCCTGGGATTATAGGCACACCCCCTCCCTTGCATCAGAGATGATATAACTGAGGATCAGGGAGGCCTAGTGACTTGTTCAAAGTCACATGGCTAGCACAGAGGACTACTGGTCTACCTATCCTTAAAGCCCCAGCTCTTTCCCACTCAGTATAGGAACCCAATACTCTGGGTAGAAAGCTTTGAACTCATCTCTGGTACTGGCTTGTCTTCTTCCTGCAGGAACCTGCATTTTTGAGTAGGTCTCCAAGCAGGGCTTGTGGTAATGTCTGGTCATCCCTACAGTGAGCTGCTTGCTCTGGGAAGTTCTTGATGAAGCCAAGGTCTATTGAAGACAAAGTCTTCTATGGACTAAGTCATGGGAAGGATCAAAGTCACAGCAAAGGTCCTGCAATCATTGACGAGGTCACACCAAAGGCAGTTTATGGAATAAGGAAGGTCTCTAACTCCCATTTCTATAGTAAACCATAGTCCAATCTGGAGATGGATGGTATAACTGGGAAGAGAGACTGGTAACAAATGCTACCACATGGAGTCTTTTAAGGGTCATCCAAATGCCGGAGTTCAGAGGAACTAGAGGTTAATCAGCCGAATCCCCCTCACTTAATTGAAGATGCAGGCCTAGATAGGCTAAGCAGCTGTCAGATGGATGACACGAAGCTGGATGACAACTAAGCACATGTCTGACTCTCATATCTACTTCTTATACTACCCCATGCTCTCAATACACTGCTAATGGTAGACAGGAATCTGGCTTTCATTGGAAAGGTCCCGTTACCTGGGGGAGAGGATAATTCTCACCAGCAGCCTCCCTAGACTCTTATCTTGTAGCACCTGCTGATCTTGAACTTCTTCTGATCCCCCTGCCTCATTTTCCCTAGTGCTTGGTTCACAGGCCTTGTACCACCAGACCAGGCTATATCTCAATATTTTAATGGTGCAAAGGCATAGCTTTTATGCATTGTACAGGTACCAAACCTTTTCCACTGGCAAGTTGTAACAGTACTCACTGTGAGGATTATGAGGTCAGACCAGGCTTGTGGTTGCTTATTGTGTATCTAAGAGCATCCATCTTGACAGTTACAGCCCTTTATAAACTACCTACAGCATCTGTGTTTCACTGTAAGGCAAGAGCCGCAGCTCAGCTCTCCCGAGGGTCTGAAAGCATTATGGTTGGGGGAGGAGGTCATGAGTCTGTTGTCCTTTCCAGGAGCAGCAGCATTCTCCTGGTGTACCCTTGTCCCCCAGCACTGTCCTGATTGTGTCAATTTGATCCTTTCAGGCTTGACAGCAGCTGCAGATAAACAGGGAGTCAGGGGCTCTTAACAAGGAGTCTCTTTAACTATTATTCACTTAGACCTTGGGCAGCCTAGTGGGCCTCTCTGCCTCAGTTTACTCATGGAGAAAGGAAGACAGCCTAGATATACACATGCCCCGACGGAGCTGAGGAAGTCACATCAGACTGTCCAGATGGCAGTGTGTGCATCTGAAATGTTCCACAGCAACTAGACACACCCCTGGGCTAATCTAGGTATGATGTATGTGTTCCCATTTCAGAGATGTGGAATTTGAGGACAGTTAGAATAGCTAAGTATTTGAGAAGTAAGTACTTTTTCTAGCAGCAATTAGAAGGATCAAGGTGACAAAACCAGATTCTTGCAGTGAGTAGAATAATACTCCCAACACAAGTTGTCCCTACTGTGTACACTGTTTGGCCATGTTCTGTTACATAGTGGAAGGACACAAAGCTGAGATCGAGAGAGGTTCCTGGAACATCTGGGTGGGGCCCATCTAGCTAATAAGCTCTTTAAAGTAGAGTCTTCCCCAGCTGTGCCAGTGGAACAGAGAGATGTAATGTTTCTGAGCCTGCGGATAGAGATGGGGCTACAGGCATTAGACAGCCTCTAGTTAAAAAGCTGGAAAATGAGAAGATGCCTCCAGAGAGGAATATGGTCCTGCCAGCACCTTTAGTCCATCCATGCGTGGAATCGTAAGATGAAATATTTTTTGGTGGTTTGAAGTCATGGCTTGTAACAATCTATTATGGCAACAATAGAAAATCTCACAGTCCTGATGAGCTGAGCCAGACTAGAAAGTAGAAGTGGGTTTCACCGTGGTGTAGGGAGCCAAGGATGCTGTATCTTCAGAGCTATCTAGAATTTCAGTAATGGCAGTGATGCTCTCTGTGTCTGCACTGTGAGACCCAATGCGCAGTAGCCATATGCAGCTGTGCAGATCTTGATAATCTTTAGATTTTAATTCATTAAAAATTAAATTTCAATGACCTATGTGGCCAGGGTGAGGCTATGTAACACAGCCTCAGAGGCACAGGCTGTGTCTGAGGTGCCAGCTTTCTAGGTGCCAGGACCAGCAGTTAGAACTTCCAAACATGGAGATGCTTGAATCATCTCAATGAGCCCACATGGTCAACAGCATCATTGTGAGCTCTGTCAAAGGCTCAGAGAACTTGGAAGACTTGTCCAGATCCCAGAGGAGTAAATGGAGAACTCCAGCTTGGGTTCCAGGGTCCCTGAACCCACAGTCCTCCACCAGCTTCAAAACCTTCAACAATGCCCCCTTGCTGGCTTACCACAAGGAAGCAGGCGTGATGATGCCTGAGGGCAGGGGACACAGAGGCTGCCAAGAGACAGAAGGGAAGCAGCCGGAATGCTGTCTCCAAGGAACATGCTTTGCTCTAAGTGCTGAAGGCTGAGGAGGTATCAGTCAAGTAAGACAGCAGCAGTGCGGAGAGCCCATCCTCCCTAGTGAAGAGTCCTGGGCAGAGAGGAGCATGTGTATTCACACAACTGAAAGAAACAAAATTGTCTGGCGTGGCATGAAGGAAGTGTCAAAGGTCCAAGGCGGGAAGCTTGACAAGGACCAACTTACAATATGTCTTAAGAGTTTTAAGTAAGACCAAAAGATCTACATTTCATCTTTAAAAGGCCCAATATGAATATTAATACTATATGAAAACACATGCACGTGTGTTTTGCACTCTGACTTCTGTCAAGAAGAGAGTATGACTGTGAGTAAGTGTGGACAATCCGAAGGTAGTTAACCTCATCCATAAGGATTCTAGAATTCTCCAGAACCCCCAGGAATATATCTGGCACTGTGTTCATATCTATTTCTTTATATTTTCAGGCTCTTACAAAGAAAATTGAGACCAAATCTCATTCTATATCCTTGGCTAGTTTCAGACTTACAATAATCCTCCAGCCTCAGCCACTCAAATGTTTGGTTCACAGGCAAATGGAATATGCAGGGCTCTCCCTCTGTCTGCTCAGAGTGTTTTTCTATCTCATGACTCTCAAACACTCTCAGAAAAAAAAATCTGGGAGTTGCATCCCCATTTTGCAGTGAGAGAATCAGTTCTCAGAGTAGGGACTCGACTTTCTCCAAATCCCAGGTGATAAACGGCAGAGCTGAGACTAGAAGAGACATTTCCTTGCTCTCATCAAAGGTGTAGGCAAGGCCCTCATTAGTGGCCTGAGCCTCCACCCGGTCCCATCAGCTAAGGTGGCCCTTACCTTTCGGATCCCATCATGCTTCATTTCGATCACATGGAGGGTGTAATTGGTCCGGCGCCCTTTCTCGTTAAACTGCACATTTCCTGTCAAACCTTCGAAGCGCACCTGAAATCAGAGCCAAATGTTGTACAGTGAAGTTGCACACTTAAGTTGCATTTTGTGTTTGTGCCTGTGGGTTTTGTTGTTGTTGTTGTTGTTGTTGTTGTTATTGGTGTGTGTGTGTGTGTATTGGTTTTCAGAGGTAGTATCTTAAATAACTCAATCTGGCTTTGACCTCAATATGAACCTGACAAAAATGACCCTGAACTCCTAAACCCACCCATCCCCCACCCCCAACCCACCCTATCCCCACACCTCTACTTCCCAAGTGATGGGATAACAGGCAAGTGCCACCAAGACAGGCAAGTATTCCGAGTAGTTTTCTAGCCTGGAAATCTGCTTGATTAGACTGTGGCTACATCCTATACTTTCTGAACAGGGCACCTAGCAAACTATTGGCAATCTAGAACCCCATCTTCATCAAGCTGCACATTCACCTGGTTTAAGCCATGGAAACACGTTACCCCTTCAAAATGTCCCATTCCTATTCAAATACACCTCAGAACACATCCTGGAAACAAGGAAGATGGGCCAATCTTGTCTAGATTGGTTTTGGAATATATGTGCCAAACATCAAACTGTGATCTCAGAGTGAACTTTTAGGTGGACTCTTCTATATACCACCTTCTGCCCATGCGTAATTAGATATGTAAATATACGATTGAGATCAGATGCATTATGAGAAGGGACATGCACAGTGAACTAAGATAGATTAAGCTAAGTCTGTCAATCAAAGTAGAAAACCACCAAAATTACACTCCTAGTAACCTAACTCTGAACCTTTGAACCCCATAAAAGGAAGACTCTGAGTACCCTCACTCTGACAATTTTAACAGTGAACTTCTTTCTGACTTGTGCTAACCCTCTTCTTTGAGTAACATGTTCTTGCTACTTTACAGTCTCTGTGAACCTTGGTTTTCTTCTTGAGTAACACACCAACAGCCTGCAAATACCTAGCCCAGACACAGACCACCATGCCAAGTGGTTTTTGTTTTTGTTTTTTTTCTTCAAAACTTCCGACCCCGACAAGAGCATATCCTCACTTAATTGGGTCCATTCTCTCTTACTGCTTCAGGCAAGCATTAGCAGTAAGTTAGAGGGCATGCTAATAGGGCATCTTTCCACCATCGTTAGCCAAACACTCCTACCACATTCTGCCTGCTCAGATGAGCAACTGAAGAAGAAGCCAAGGGATTTAGGTATTACCACTGATAAATCGGGAGGAGTCTAGACTAGAAGCCAGCCTTAGGATGGATGCCTTAAATCTGATCAGAAAATGTTAATTCTTTTGTGAGTCCAGATAATAAAATACCTAAAATCTGTACAGCTGGATTTATCTCTGGCTCTCCACTGGCAGCCAGGTGACCTTGAGTGATTTACCCTTTTCAGTCTCCAGGTTACAAAGTTCCTGCCCTGTTTACCTCATGAGACATAGCTAATGCACAAGTGCAGTAGAAACAGAGTGCACCCACAGAGACCTCACATTCAGCCAGAGCGTGCAGGGCCTTATAGACATCTTAGATGACTAAAACATCATTTCTATCAGATCCAAAAAATCTACAGCATGGGAACTGTCTCTCTTCGAATGAGCCAGGCTGAACTTGCATGGATTCATAACTTCAAGTTGAAATTTTGGATTAAAGGTCCAGTAGACAATATGGGAACCCAAGACTGCTGCTCTGTAGAGACTGAATAACTGTCCAGCTGAAGGTAAGTCCAGGAAATGACATCACAGACCCTGATGTTGACCTTATCCTTAGATCCCTCCTGCCTGTGACTGGTAAGGTGAGTCTGTAGCTGTTACAAATAGAGGCTCTGCATATGGCCCAGTGATGCTTGTATTTTTTCCCCTCCAATAGTTTGAAGAAAAGTCATGCAGAGTTTTATTTTTCAGCTAGAAGTCAGAGAGGATAGCCTCTCTCTCTCTCTCTCTCTCTCTGTGTGTGTGTGTGTGTGTGTATGTGTGTGTGTGTGTGTGTGTGTGTGTGTGTGTCCTTATTCTGAAGCTGACCCTTTCATCCCGTTCTGGTTTGAAGTCTCAGTAGGGAGGCCATGACAGGTCCAAAACACTGAGTGAATTATACAAGCTCTTTGCTCTTTCATCTGTAAGCTGATGATATCACCACTCCTGGAAAAGTCCGAACCATCCTTCCTTTGTAGAAAGAAAACAAAACATGGATCCAGCTACAAAGACTACTAGAAAGGAGTCAGTGACTTCACCTTCTTATCATTTTGGTCGTTGTGGTGATTTAAATGGAAAATGTCCCCCATAGGCTTATGTATTTGAATACTGGGTCTCAGGTTGGTGGCACTTTTTGGAGATGTTTAGATGATGAGGAAGTGTGTCCGTGGGAGTGTAGGTTGCCATGCCTCCCCACCACCATGATGGGCTCATCCCTCTATCATGGAGCTTCGTTCCTAGCATCTCTCAAGTATTCCCGGCTGCGTGAACCCAGCTGTGTTCTTGAAGAAAGCGTTGCAGTTCTCCAAACTCTGGCTGTGCAGTCTGACCCTGCCCTCCACAAGACCAAGAGCTCACTCTATGGCTCAGTTCTCAGTGCGTATCTCCCTATTACTGCTCGTGAGGTTTTCATGCCCTTGAGCCTTGATATTGAGTACTGAAAAGCAGGGACTCCTCTTGGCCCCCTCCATCCCAGGTGCCATCCCATCTTTCACTTGTGTATCCTTGACAATGACCCAAATAAATAAGAGAGAGTCAGCTTTCTGATTTTGATAGCTTGGGTTTGGCTTCTAGGAGCATCTACATTTCCACAAGTCCTGGTCATACAGAACTAGAAATAGTAAAATATGCATCTTTTTCTGGGAAAAAGAGCCCAGAGATTTTTCCCTTCCTCATGTCATTAAAGTTTTATGACCTTCCACACATTAAGAGCTTGACTTGTGAGACTTGGGTGCAAACTCTGCAGCCAGTCCCACAACACCCAGAGGACGCTCCACTTCTAGGGACTCTTACATGCTCAGGATCATAGGATCAGAAGTGAAGAGGACTTAGCATCTGATCCAACACCACTGGGAGTAACTGGGACCAGTGGGATGCAGAGAGACAGGAACCCCATCCAACCAGTGGCTCAGGTTCCTTCCAGTCAGAGCAGGTGCCATGAGCAGACTGTGGGTGTGAACTCCACAGCCAGTCCCACAACACACAGATGAAGCTCCACTCCCAGGCCCTCTATCATGCCTAGGATCCCATTCCAGGATCTCAGGATCCCAGGAGCTTGGCAATACCAGGATCTCAGGATCCTAGAGGCAGCTTGACTCTCAGGAGCTTTGGCACACCCAGGATCACAGGATCCTGGAATCATAGGATCACAGAGATAGCTGGACTCTGAGGAGTTCTGACACAATCAGGATCACAGGAAGGACAGGCTCCAGTCAGATTTAGTGAGGGCAGGTAGCACTAGAGATAATCAGATGGCAACAGAAACCAAGGTTACTTGGCATCAACGGAACCCAATTCTCTCACCATAGCAAGTCCTGGATACACTATCACACCAGAAAAGCAATATTTGAATCTAAAATCACTTCTCATGATAATGATAGAGGACTTTAAGAAGGACATAAATAACTCTCTTAAAGAAATAGAGGAGAACATGGGTAAACAGTTAGAAGGCCTTAAAGAGGAAACACAAAAATCCCTTAAAGAATTACAGAAAAACACAATCAAGCAGGTAAAAGAAACAAAACCATTCACAATCTAAAAATGGAAATAGAAACAATAAAAAAATCACAAAATGAGACAACCCTGGAGTTAGAAAACCTTGGAAAGAGATTAGGAGTCAGATGCAAGCATCACCAACAGAATGCAAGAGATAGAAGAAAGAATCTCAGGTGTAGACAATACCATAGAAAACATTGACACAATAGTCAAAGAAAATGCAAAAGGCAAAAAGCTCTTAACCCAAAACATCCAGGAAATTCAGGACACAATGAGAAGGACAGTCCTAAGGATAATAGGTATAGAAGAGATCAAAGATTCCCAACTTAAAGGGCCAGTAAATAACTTCAACAAAATTATAGAATACAACTTACCTAGCCTAAAGAGAGAGATGCCCATGAACATACAAGAAGCCTATAGAACTCCAAATAGACTGGACCAGAAGAGAAATTCCTCCCGTCACATAATAATCAAAACACCAAATGCACTAAACAAAGAAAGAATTTTAAAAGCAGTAAGGGGAAAAGGTCAAGTAACATATAAAGGCAGACTTATCAGAATTATACCAGACTTCTCACCAGAGACTGTGAAAGCTAAAAAATCCTGGGCAGATGTCATACACACCCTAAGAGAACATAAATGCCAGTCCAGTTTACTATACCCAGCAAAACTCTCAATTACCATAGATGGAGAAACCAAGATATTCCATGACAAACCAAATTTACACAATATCTTTCCACAAATCCAGCCCTACAAAGGATAATAGATGGAAAACGCCAACACAAGAAGGGAAACTACACCATAGCAAAACAAGAAAATAATCTTTTAACGAACCGAAAAGAAGACAACCGTACAAACATAATTCCACCCCTAACAACAAAAATAACAGGATATAACAATCACTTTTACTTAATGTCTCTTAACATCAATGGACTCAATTCCCCAATAAAAAGACATAGACTAAGAGACTGGATATGTAAATAGAACCCAGCATTTTGCTGCATACAGGAAATGCACCTCAGTGACAAAGACTGACACTACCTCAGAGTAAAAGGTTGGAAAACAATTTTCCAAGCAAATGGTCCCATGAAACAAGCTGGAGTGGCCATCCTAATATCGAATAAAATCGACTTTCAACCTAAAGTTATCAAAAAAGATAAAGAAGGACACTTCATACTGGTCAAAGGAAAAATCTACCACGATGAACTCTCAATTCAGAACATCTATGCTCCAAATGTAAGGGCACCCACATTCATAAAAGAAACTTTACTAAAGCTCAAAGCACACATCGCACCCCACACAATAATAAGGGAGACTTCAACACCCCACTCTCAGCAATGGACAGATCATGGAAACAGAAACTAAACAGAGACACAGTGAAAGTAACAGAAATTTTGAAACAAATGGATCTAACAGATATTTATAGAACATCCTAAAGCAAAAGAATATACCTTCTTCTCAGCACCTCATGGTACCTTCTCCAAAATTGACCATATAATTGGTCACAAAACAGACCTCAATAGATACAAGAATATTGAAATAATTCCATGCACCCTATCAGATTACCAGGGACCAAGGCTGGTCTTAAATTCCAACAAAAACAACAGAAAACACACATGGAAACTGAACAACACTCTGCTCAATGATAACTTGGTCAAGGAAGAAATTAAAGCCTTTTTAGAATTTAATGAAAATGAAGACACATCATACCAAAACTTATGGGACACAATGAAAGCAGTGCTAAGAGGAAAACTGATAGCTCTAAGTGCCTCCAAAAAGAAATTGGAGAGAGCTTACACTAGCAGCTTGACAGCACACCTGAAAGTTCTAGAACGAAAAGAAGCAAATATGCCAAGAGGAGTAGATGGCAGGAAATAATCAAACTCAGGGTTGAAATCAACCAAATAGAAACAAAAAGAACTATACAAAAGATCAACAAAACCAGGAACTGGTTCTTTGAGAAAATCAAGAAAATAGATAAACCTTTTGCCAGAGTAACCAGAGGGCACCGAGACAATTAATTAGAAATTAATAAAATCAGAAATGAAAAGAGAGACATAACGACAGAAACTGTGGACATACAAAAAATCATCAGATCCTACTTCAAAAGCTTAGACTCAACAAAATTGGGAACTCTGGATGAAATGGATAATTTTCTAGACATATATCAGGTGCCAAAGTTAAAACAGGATCAGATAAACCATCTAAACAGTCCCATAACTCCTAAAGAAATAAAAGTGGTCATTAATAGTCTTCCAACCAAAAAAATTCCAGGACCAGATGGGTTTAGTGGAGAATTCTATCAGACCTTCAAAGAAGACCTAATACCAATACTGCTCAAACTATTCCATAAAATAGAAACATAAGGAACACTACCCAAATCATTCTATGAAGCCACAATTACACTCATACCTAAACCACAAAAAGACCAAACAAAGAGAACTTCAGACCAATTTCCCTTATGATCTTGATGGGTTTAGTGGAGAATTCTATCAGACCTTCAAAGAAGACCTAATACCAACACTGCTCAAACTATTCCATAAAATAGAAACATAAGGAACACTACCCAAATCATTCTATGAAGCCACAATTACACTCTTACCTAAACCACAAAAAGACCAAACAAAGAGAACTTCAGACCAATTTCCCTTATGATCTTTGATGCCAAAATACTCAATAAAATTCTTGCCAACTGAATCCAAGGACACATCTTGTTGGGGGCTGACAGGCCAACTGCCGGCTACATAGACAGGCTGCCTCTCCCCTCGTGTGAAACTCCTGACCTTCCTGGTGGAACATCAAGACCAAGATAAAAATCTGTGACCTTCGCGGGGGGAAAAACCGCAGAATGTCCCAGGCACCCGGCCCAGGGCTTGGCCCATAGCTCACTTCCCCCTAGCTCTCCCTCCCAACTTCCTCATTCAGGGCTTGGCCCATAGGTCACTTCCCCATAGTTCCCCCTCCCAACTTCCTCATCCCTACTGCTTAAAACGTGCTGCCTGTGTGACAATAAATGAGGCCTTGACAATGGAATCTTGCTTGGTCTCGTTCTTCTCTCCCCCCCCATGACCCTCAGGTAGCACCTCTTCGGGACCCTGAATAACTAGACCTGCTGGACGGGTCAACATCAAAAAGATCATTCACTACGATCAAGTAGGCTTCATCCCAGGACGCAGGGATGGTTCAATATATGGAATCCACCAACATAATCCAGTACATAAACAAACTCAAAGAAAAACACGTGATCATTTCATTAGATGCTGGGAAAGCATTTGACAAAATTCAGCATCCCTTCATGCTAAACATCTTGGAAAGATCAGGAATTCAAGGCCCATACCTAAACATAGTAAAAGCAATATAAAGCAAACCACTAGCCAACATCAAACTAAATGGAGAGAAACTTGAAGCAATCCCACTAAAATCAGGGACTAGACAAGGCTGCCTACTCTCTTCCTTATCTATTCAATATAGTACTTGAAGTTCTAGCTAGAGCAATTAGACAACAAAAGGAGGTCAAAGGGATACAAATTAGAAAGGATATGATAGTATATTTGTGACCCCAAAAATTCCACCAGAGAACTCCTAAAGTTGGTAAACAATTTCAGCAAAGTGGCCGGATATGAAATTAAGTCAAACAAATCAGTAGCCTTCCTATACTCAAAGGATAAATGGGCTAAGAAAGAAATTAGGGAAACCATACCCTTCACAATAGTCACAAATAATATAAATACCTTGGTGCGACTCTAAGCAAGTGAATGATCTGTAGTACAAGAACGTCAAGTCTCTGAAGAAAGAAATTGAAGATCTCAGAAGATGGAAAGATCTTCCATGCTCACGGGTTGGCAGGATTAATATAGTAAAAATGGCCATCTTGCAGAGCAAGAGACTGAAGGAAAGGCCATCCAGAGACTTTCCCACCTGGGGATTCATCCCATATACAGTCCCTAAACCCAGACACTATTGTGGATGCCATGAAATACTTGCTGAAAGGAGACTGATATGGCTGTCTCCTGAGAGACCCTGCCAGAGCCTGACAAATATGGAGGCAGGTGCTTGTATCCAACCATTGAACTGAGCACGGGGTCCCTAATGGAAGAGTTAGAGAAAGGATTAAAGGAGCTGAAAAGGTTTGCAACCCTATAGGAAGAGCAACAATATCAAACAACCAGAGTTCCCAGGGACTAAGCCATCAACCAAGGAGTATTCATGACTCCAGCTGTATATGGAGCAGAGGATGGCCTTGTCAGGCATCAATGGGAGGAGAGGTCCTTGGTCCTATGAAGGTTTGATAGATGCCCCAGTGTAGGGGAATAAAGGGAGAAGAGGTGGGAGTGTGTGGGTGGGTGGAGAAACACCCTCATAGAAGCAGGAGGAGGGAGGATGAGAGGGGATTTCCAGGAAGGGGGGGTAACCGGGAAAGGGGATAACATTCGAAATGCAAATAAAGAAAATAGCCAATAAAAACAAGAGCTTGACTTGAGACTTTTTTTTTTTGCTCCAGTTAGAAGCAGGCGCAGGGTGTTCCCTTCTTGGAGCACTGTGGGCTTTCAGGTTTTATGCTCATTAATATCCTAAACAGTGTTTCTGGTGGCAGGCAGGGGCAGCTTCACTTTATTGGGGAATTTCAGTGGTGGATGTGGGTGCATAGAGACTACCTGAAGCTCTGTGCTGCCCTGGGCTGGGCCACTATTTTGGGCCACTTCTGCTGGGCTTCAGAACAATTTCTGTATGTGTCACCAGATACATACTGGACTCCAGATGGCAACATCTGAGCCAAAGTGGGGTTGGTCCTTTGTCCTATGAGACCCAAAGGCTGCAGGCACAGGAGCTCTGGAGCAGATCTCTGGGTTCCAAAGACTGGATGCCACTAGGGTTTACCTCGGCGCTAGTGGCAGTTGTCTTCTTGTGGTATGGCTATCTAAAGAAGTGGATCTAGAAGCAAAGTGGCTAGACAGTCGTTTTGGCGGGGTGAAGGCTCCAGAGGTCAACACTGTAGTGAGTAATCTACTGGATCACAAGACAGGCCTGATGCATGGAAGGAGGGGCTCAGGGCAGGGCTTGGCTCTGCCTCTGTGATTAAGCTGCTGTGTGATCATGGACTCATCACAGGCCACACTGAGGGGCAAAGGGGGCTGGTAATCTCTAAGGTTTCTTCTGGCAACAAACTCTTGATTTCTAGGCGATTCACACAGATTTGAAAAGTCTGTTTTGGACAGATGGTCTTAGGGAAAGAACATTTTGGCTTGTTTGTTTGTTCATCAAAGAAACTGAAGGAGTCTCTCGTGGGCTGGATTTGGCGTTTTTCATTGTCCCCTGTGTTTAGTCCCCCTCTCCCCATGGAGTGCACAGTCAGCTCTTGGGAACTTCTCATAGAAGACAAGCACACAGAGATTTCAGCTCCAAAACAGTAAGCGATCAGTCTTTACCATGGCAACCAACTCTTTCCAATCCTGCTAGGGCAGAAGCAGAGGGTGAGTGGAAGGATGTGAGTGAGACCATACGGGAAATAAATGTACTCCTAGAACATTTTTTCCCTCCTGCCATTTCCCATATAGCTCATGTTAAGTAGAAACTAGTAATCCTTCTGCCTCTGCCCTCTGAATAGTGGGTCTTAGTGTTTGTATGGCCAGCTGAGACTTGGGTGCTGTCTACTTGGCCTCCTCCTTTTCATGCAGAAGAGGTCCATCAGAGAGCTGGATGGATAGTCTGTGCTTGCTCAGGGAGATGTGGGGCTGTCTTTTCTGTTCCTCATTCAGAGCACTGCCTGTCACTCCACATTGCCTCCTGGGATGCATCCCTGTCATGGTGGCGTCAGAATATGCTTTCAGGGATGTCATTAAGATGAGAGAAGCAGAGGAGCTGAAAGGTTGTGGGACCAAGGGCGAGTCCCTGGGCCTGTCTGAGGCCAGACTCACACTGCAGACAGATCTGTGTTGACTGCTGTCAGGAAGAGCATTTTAACTAAGCTGGGAACAGCCATTTCCCTTTTGGTAATCATTCTGGAACCTGCCTGGTGTCTGTTGTAACTGCCTGGTGACTTGGGGGGCTGCCCTGCACAGAGACAGGGAAGAGTAGAGGTCTGCACAGAGACTAGGGAGGGCGGAGACACAGCTGAGGTTGTAGTGATGCCTGCTGTGGTAGGAAGGCCTGCTGTCTCACTTCAGTCTGGAGGACATGACTGCATGTTCTCCATCTCACAGGGCTTTTCTTCAGGGATGAAGAATAGCTGTGTAGGCACTTTGCCATTCTTTCTCCAGGTTGTACATGTGGATGTACATCTTGTGTTCATATCTCTCTTGTTTAGAAGTCTCTCTTCTTCCCTGGGAGCTCAATTCCTTCTGCTGAATGGAGGTCTAATGGTGGAGCTGGCCTCACCCAAGGAAAATCATTGGTTGGGGAAGGTGGGTTGGGTTCTGAAGGATAATTGAACCAAACTATCTTGCTGTGGTGGGTTCTCCTCTGTGCCCATGCTTTGTCATTCCTTTTGGCTTCAATGCAGCCTTCTTTTCACCATCTCTTTGCCTTTCTACCAGAGACAATGCTATGCACTAACAAATTGAGAATTACAACATGGGCTTGTGGTACTTCTAGAAACTTCTAGAGACTTCTAGGACCTCCAAGAATATTCAAGGACTGAGCAAGTCCCCAGAATTTTCTAAAGCAAGAATGTCAAACATGCACCCATTATACCACTGTCTCACCCTGCAGTCCCAGAAGAGATGTTAGTAACTTAATATTCATAATCTCCACCGTGGAGTCTGCATTCTGCATAGCCAATTGATTGGGCTTAGGCACAGTTTTCTATTCCTGTTCCTTCACAGTTCAAATGCAAACAAAATTGATGTCTGTGGTGCTGAGATGGAAAGAAGTCATGTCAGAAGGATGAGCAGCAAAGCCATGAAGTGTGTATGAATTAAAAAGTGAATGAAGGAGACAAGTCTAGGGGTCTGCAGCACATAGTTCAGCATCAACCTGAACATTTCTCTTTTAGTTTGCTTTTGGTGTGTGTGTGTGTGTGTGTGTGTGTGTGTGTGTGTACAGATCTGTGAGTGGGAACATATGCATATGTGTACATTTATGTGTAGAAACCAGAGGCCTCTCACTTGAACCCAAAACTCATGAGTTCAGCTAGTCTTGCTAGCCAGCCCCATGTGGAGATCCCATCTCTGCCTCCTGCATGGGGAATTATAGGCAGGCAATCACATCTGCCCACCATTCATGCAGATTCTGGGGATCCTAACTCTGGTCCTCATACTCTTATGACAAGCATCTTACCTTATCATCCACCTCCCTGGCTGAATCCCTGCATATGTGTATCATATCTCCTCGTTAAGCATGGGAATCAATGGCTTTCTTTTTTCAGTATAACCACTAAGCTGAGAACACAGCTTTGACACTACAAGGAATGGCATTACATTTTCATGATCTCTGGTCTGTTTTGTCATACGTTTGACTTGGATTCCATATATTTGACACAAACACTGTGGTGGCCACTCCCAACTCCAGGCATATATGTTTCATTTTAGAGTGATGCATATTGCTTAAACTGGATGCTGATTTTTCCTACTTGGCTCCCAAGAGCGTGGTAGGAAGGTACCACCAGCCTTACCTGCTGCAGGGCTCTCTGGATGTCGATTCCTTGGCCCCAGGGCACAGCTGGGTTAGCTAGACAGTCCCCAGCATTCCCTCGGCGGGATATATCAATCCTCTGCCTCCTTAGGCTCTGGAAGGCCTCGGCCATCACCTTCACACCGTCATAGGTAAGAGCAGAAGTATACTGGGGAAGGAAGGCAGATAGGCAGGTGTCAGAGAGAGCTGACAGAGGGGTGGGGTGGGAGGTTGACCACTGGGGAATGAGCTTTCTGATGAGTGAGGTATGTGGTGAGCCAGGGGCTGGGAGCTTTTGCAGATCTGCTCACCAGTCTGGTAAATCAACTCTTCAGAGCAGTGAGTTCAGCATGGCCAGTTGTAACCTTTAAAGGCATGCCAATATTTTAAAGTTTAGTGTGATTTGAAAAATGTTGGTTTAATTGGGAAGAAATACATAGATTAAATATGACATATCCATAGGCCAAATACATGGAAAATCAGTTGGTTTCCTCTGTAAGAGAGTCAACAACTGGGAGTTTAGGAGAACACCTCTTCTAACAGTAAAGGAAATAATATTCCAGGATGAGCAGGCTCTTAATTATCTGTGTGCAGCTTCCTTCATGGTAAATCGCATATTCTATAAACATTCCCTCTTGTGGATTAATGATAAAGTTTAAGGGTTTTTCTCGCTTGATCAAAGAGTGGTAATATATGAATGAGACAAAACTGGTCTTACTACCTAGTGTGTTATCTTAAGGTCACATGGCACAGCTATAGGATGAGTTTATTTTTCCAGTTCTTAGTTGATTTCCTGGTTTGTTATTTGTGTTCTTGTGTGTGTGTGTGTGTGTGTGTGTGTGTGTGTAGGATGGAGGTCTTCAATTGCTCCTTTCCATATTCTTGAGACAGAGTCTTTGAGTGAACCTGGAGTTCACAAACTGGTTAGAGCAAGTGGCCAGTGAACCCAGGAGATCCTCCTGTCTCTGATTCCCCAGGGCTTGGATTACAGGCACATGCTACCATGCCTATCTTTCTCTGTAGGGACTGGGGATCCAAATACAGATCTTTATGCTTACACAACAAGCATTTTAATGATTGAGTTACATCTTTAGTCCCTTCTAATTTATATTTTTGAGACAGGCTAGTTTGGAACATCCAGTGTAGACCAGGGTGACATTGAACTCCTATTCCTTCTGAATCTACATTTTAAGGGCTGCCATTACAGGCAAACTCTTCCTCCTCCTCCT
Organism: Tokudaia tokunoshimensis; assembly: GCA_036184795.1. Taxonomy (NCBI): domain Eukaryota; kingdom Metazoa; phylum Chordata; class Mammalia; order Rodentia; family Muridae; genus Tokudaia; species Tokudaia tokunoshimensis. The sequence goes on from BTHU01000010.1 coordinate 65,133,363, forward strand.
CCTCCTCCTCCTCCTCCTCCTCCTCCTCCTCCTCCTCCTCCTCCTCCTCCTCCTCTTCTTCTTCTTCTTCTTCTTCTTCTTCTTCTTCTTCTTCTTCTTCTTGCCTATTTTGTTTTTCTCAGAAAAAATACATATACTTGGAAATTGCTTGGCCAGTCATAAACTAATTTGTTAGCTCCCATCAGAGTCAATCTTTGTTTTAAAGCATTTTTGTTTAATCAGATACTGCAATGAGTCTTAAAGAAAGAGTTAAGTCAGTTTGATCACTGGTGGGATGAAGAGTGCCTTGGCTATATAGCCTGAAATTCCCAAATAGACTGAGCAACCTAGAAACATGGGCTAAGGATTCACCAATGGTCCCAAGTCTGAGGCCACCAGACTTGGCCTCAAAATCTTTCTCAACAGTGTTGCATGTAGCCACTGTCATGCTATGTTGTCTGGCCTGGAAGGACAATAGCCTGCTCTCCACAACTACAAACATTATCAAATATCAAACAAAACAGGGTTTGGCTGTAGGATGGAGCCATGAGAAGCTGACTACTGAGCCAGGAGGAGGAGGGCAGCTGAGCATCTCCTGGCAGGTTTCTCTGATGATCTTCTGGGGATACAGAGGTGGGGAACAAGTGTTACCCGGTCCTCTATTCATAGAGGCTCCGTCTACAAAGAGGGACATTTTTCTTGTTCTGGGTAAGATGGTGACAGAAGGGTGGGAGATGTAGCTCTTGCTCAGCATACGTGAGGTATTAATTCCACCCCTAGTGCCACTGGAGTGAAAAGAAAGATGGTGGCCCTACTTAGAACAGAAACTGAATTTTCTAGCTTCCCTTGTAAGCAGATAAAGGCAGTTTTCTCACATGGGGCTAATGGTGGGTAAGTGAAAGATCTGCTAGTGACTACAGAGAAGGATTCTGTATACGTGTGTGTGTGTGTGTGTACATGTTCATGTGTGCTTGTGTATGTTTGTGTTGAGGTCAGAGGTCGACATAAGGAATCCTCTTCCGTCTTTCTTCACTTTAGTTTTGAGACAGGGATTTTTTTCTGAACCTGGAGCTCAACAATTTGGCTAGACTGGCTCTCTAGCAGGCTCCAGGGATTTCACCCTCCACCCCATCCCTGCCTGCCTTCCCTGAGCTGGGTTACAGGTGTGTGCTGCACCTGGGTTTCGACATGGCTGTTGGGGATCCAGCCAGGTCCAGTGAGCACTTTACTAACTGAGCCATCCCTCAGTCTCAGGAGAAGAGTTCTTATGAACAGCAGCTGTGCTTGCCCTACTCCTATCCCACTGTGTTATGGTTTGAGCCTGGAGTATCTTCTCCCTCCCCAAAGAAAATCCCTCATGGTGAAGGCATGGTCCCCAGAGATGAGCTTTGGAAGGCAACTGTATCATTAGGACACTGACATAATCCATTGACACATTCAAGAGATTAACCCACCAATGAACTCATACTCCAATGGTATCATTGGGAAGTGGTGGAGATCAGGAAGCAGGGGTTTCCTTGGAGGAAGTGGGTCACTGAGTATGTGCTTTTGCAGGCTGGAGTTTATCCTTGGCTCCTTCCAGAATCCCCACTTCCTGGATGCCTTGAAATAAGCCCTTTCCCTCCATTGTGTCTTTCCACCATGATGTTCTTGCCTTGCCATAGCCTGAAAAGCAATGGAGCCAGCTGGCCACACAGTGAAACCATGAGCCAAAATAGATCTTTCTTCTGTTGAGAGAGATTTGCTCTGGTATTTTGTCCCACTGACAAAAATCACCTATCAGATGCTGGGTGGAATGCTGCCGTCATGGCTGGAGTCCATGTGGCCTTCTTGTACTATAAAGCGAATGTCAAATGCTGAACATAACAAAATAAGACTTTGGGAATATTTGGTGAATGTGTGTCAATGGTACAAGCCCTGGGCTACCAACCTCTGTTATATTGGGATGCCTGACCCTCATGCTGATGATGCCTTTTGCTTATTAGAAGACCTAATTCCTTTCTGAAGGCTAACATGCTTCGCTCTTCAGGAGATGGTTAAGGAAGGAAAAAGGGGGGTTGGGTGGAGTATCCATTTTCACACCTTTGGCCTCTTCCAGTCCACCCTGGTGTGGTCTCGAGCATCACTTGTCCTCCATTGCTGCATGATTCTGGCTGGGATGGTGTCTGTGTAGTTCACCAATTGGAAACCTGTCACGTTGGCTCCACTCTCCTTGAACTTATTTAAGTCAATGTCCATGAAGCCCTATGGAGGAAGGAAAGGGGGGAGTCAAAACATGTTGCCTGGGAAGTCTCTGTCCCCACAGTGTAGACTCATGAGGCTTTCTCTCCTGCTCCACAGGACAGAGCAGACTGGATGTAGACAGTAGTATGCCACCTTTGAGCTCCCTTCTCATAGATTTTCTTACACAAAGTTGGCATAGAGACGAAGATTGCAAATCTGGAATGTAGAGCGGCTGCTTACACTACCTTGAACCAAGAGTTTTTGTTTATATAATGGAGCTTGAAGGTTGGTGAAAGGATGAAATAGACATCATGTCACCAGAATGACAATCAATGAATGACTGAGATTAAAAAAATGTTATTATTTCTTTTAGAATTCCATACAGTTTATTTTCATCATACTGAACCCTCCCATAGCTCCTTCTGGATCAACTCTTCCCTACCAAGTAACTTTGTGTTCCCCTTTTTATGTTTTAACCCACTGTGTTCAATTTGTACTATGCATATACTTGGGTGTGGGGCCAACTCCTGAAGCACAATCAACCTACCAGGTATCATTTTCTTCAGGGCACTGACTCTCCCAGCACCTATGAATTGCCAATAACTTCTTGGCTAGGGTAGGAATTCGTGTCTTCCCCCATCTTCACACTAGGGTTTTGTCTGGCTTAAACTTGTGCAGGAGTTATGTATCCTATCACAATCACTATGAGTTTATATGTGCAACTGCCTGGTTGTGTCTGGAGAATATTATGTGCAAAATGTGTGTGCTTGGCTACATGTGCCATTGTGTGTGTGTGTGTGTGTGTGTGTGTGTGTGTGTCAGAAAGCAACTGTGTAGAGATTATTCTTTCCTTCCATATCTATATAGGTTCTGGTGATTGAACTAGGATTCTGGGCTAGTGTGACAAATCCCTTTTCTTCTGAGTTATCTCAATGGTCCAGATCCTTCTTCTCCCTCTCCCTCTCTCCTCTCATATACTGTACCTTGACTGAAATTTCTCCTCCCTCTTTTCCTCCCAGTCCCTCCCTACTACCTCTCCTCTCCTCAAGACTCTTAAGATGACAAGGTATAAGAAGCAAAGGGAATAATCTTGAAGGAAGGTTGTCCTTGGTCACCACCCTGCTTCACCTTTGGAGAGAGGAAGCATCTGAAGTGTGTTGAGAACAAGTGCCTGCTAGTTTCCGAAGGTCACCAGCAAGTCTGTGAAAGGGGCTTGCTTCTGATGGGGGCCTTCACCTCTCACTGTGTTCTTTCATGTACAGTGAACTGGACCTGTTCTCCCAGAGGAGACCTGGCCACCTCTGACTTCCATGAACGAGTCTTTATTGCAAATGGAATTTCCTTCCAATTCAGCAAAACTCACTCAAAGTCAGGAAGCCTTGAACTTAAAAGAAAGCCTTGCATTTATATAATAAATTCAACAATGAACAGTACTTTCATGTCTGTGGCCTCATTCCACTCCTTTATAAGGTGAAGCTTACTTGTCTGTTTGCCACACACAGAAACTAAGACAGAAAGGGAGGGTCAGAGCCCACAAAGCTGCTCACTGAGTTAGTTACAAGGAAGGGATCAGAGCTAAGATCTTTGGTTAAATATTTCACTCCTTTCTCCCTCCAAAAACTCACCACCAAACACACTATTTTGAGAACGTAGAGTGGATAAGCTCCCTCCCTTGTAGACCTTACATTCTAGTAGGGGAAATCACACTGTAGACAAGATAACATACCACACAATGCTGTGTAACAGTGTGTGCTCTGTAGTAGCCATGTGTCTATGAAGAGAGATAAAGTAGGTTTGTGGATGGGGAGAGAGATAGTTCAGATGACCTGCCTGTGGGGTCTCATTGGCAGAAGTAGAGTTCCATATGTGAATTATGGGATATGTAGGTGAGGTACACTGAGCAAAGACCTAGGGGGTAGGAGGCTTCTTGGGATGTTCCAGAAACAGCAAAGGGGCTGATGTGACTGGAAGGCATAGTGAGAAAGATTTCTGGTAGGAGATGAGGTCAGACAGGGGTGCAAGCAGGGTCACACACAGCTTGTGTTAACTTATTTATTTATTTAATCCACTATAATTAGTACCATGCTATAGAATGTTGAGTAGGATTATAAAAACACATGTGTGTTTGGCTCCATGGCTTAGGGAAAGTGCCCACTGACATAACAGGAATAGACTGGAAGAAAGAGCTGAGGAAGCATGCCTGCAGCAGGGAAACCCACAGCTGGCAGCGAAGTGCTGCGCAATGGACCTGGCTCTACCTTAGGACCCCAGGGCTTGTCTATAACAATTCCAGAAAGAATGGACTTAATGATTCCAAGACCTTCCATTTCCACCCGTGCCTTTCACAGTCCGTGACTCCTTTGAACTCTATTTTATAGACGGGTTCAGTCTCAGTTCAGTGTCACTCAGCCTTTGTCCTTACTTCCTGTCTAGGAAGGCCATTTCTATTCTTGACCCTTTTCCATGGTCGGGATCCTAGCTAGCATAGAATCTCTCCAGAGAGCCCACTCCTGTCCCCTCATCTGAAGATCCAGTTCCTGCCCCGCAGCACACTGTTGGCCCTTTTTATTTCCACTCCCCGTTACACACTGCTAGTCCATGCTGTGCAGTAACTGCAAACACCTGCCACCCCACCTGCATGCAGAGGAGGCCAGGCACGTTGAGCTCACATGCCAGGGATATCTCTACACCAGTGCAGCTGTAGAGTTAGTAGATGCCAGGCCAGTATCCTCTGCTGGTGCCTAAGGTGGCGGACTGTTCCATACTGATACCCAGAGCTGCAGTGAGGGGTGAGACTTCCTGAGAATGTGCCCCAGTGCCTTCCTTCTCTTCTTTACTGTGCATCCCTACTGTGTTTCCAGGATCGGCACCTAGCGCTTGCTTCTTCCTGAAGCCTTGCTTTGGGTCCTGCTTGTGGGAGAACCCCAGTTGGGTTTCCTCCAACCCTCAGTCTGGCTCATTCCAAGGTCGTGCCTACTGCTTCTCTGGAGTACCTGTCACCACTGAGAGCATCTTTCCTCAGTGTTCTTTTTGTCCTCTCTCTTCCCATTGACATGCCAACCACTGAAGGTGGGAACAGTTTCAATTTCCATCTGGTTAACTAATGGGTCCTAGCACCTAGCATCTCCATACATGCCCAGCCCAGGGCAGATGCTCAATCCTTTCTTGCTGTGTGAATGAATAAAGCTAGAGACTGTCCCTCAAGCAGGTGTGCCAATTAGCCAGGGGAAACATGACCAGCAGGCAACGGCTGCCAGTGAACGATTTTAATCAGTTGAGATTAACTTGTACCAAAGCCACAGTTCCAAGTGACACAGAGGTACCTGACTTGTGCAATGGTACCAGCCAGCTGTTCTTAAAGGTAAAGTCAAGGTTTGGCTCTGCTACCCAACCTGCATTTGGTGGCGATATACCATGTAAGAGTACAGTCGTCTTGCCACTGGTTAAAAGCCAGCACACAGTTGGGAGATTTCCCCTACTCTTCAGAGACTTTTAAAAAGAACGTCTTGTTCGCAAAATAGCAATTGAGAGAATGAAATGAAAATTATCTCCCACGGTCAGATCCTGTCACTTGCAATCTGTAACAAGCTCCCGGGCATCCCCACTGACTTTCCCTCCCCAGCATAATGAAGGCCAAGTGGAATGGTGATTTGTTCAAACAGAAGCGCAGCTCAGCTTTGTCACTAGCAAGCCTGATGACAATGTTAGTAGAGTCAATCCTGGGTCACACATAATCAAGCTGATAGGACTCTCCAATCTCACACTCATAACCCAGGAAAAGAACAGATACATACTTCCTTTTGTGAATAGTCACCACAAGAACCCAAACCAGGAAGTCACTGGGGGGCCAGTGTACATTCAAGAGCTGACATCTCCCCTCCAATGCAAGATTGCATGCTGGGAATGATAACATTGACCCCTAGGACGTCCTAATCACAAAAGAGACTCATAGTTACTAGGCTTGATTTCTCTACAATGCAGGAGCACAGACTTGGTCAATAGAGAAATGTGGTCTTGATTAAGAAGGGAAATAAAGGCATTCGCTCTTTGCCTGCTAGGAAATTGTGAGATCCAGCTAACTCTCTTCCCTCAGTATGTCTACTAAATAGGCTTAATTAAATCATTTTCTAATTTCCTTTTCTATTTTATTAAAAACTCATGAGGGTACTATTTGGTAAGTTGTACATTTTCTTTATCTATCTTACTCATACCATTATCTAATAATGTGTTTAAGGATGCCATGTTGTTAATTACGGCTCTTTAAAAGTTTTAGCTATTAAACTTCATTGTCATGATTTTCTTCAAGCCATCCTGCATATTTGATAATGTATCCCTAACCGCCGATTCCATTGTTCTAAACACCATTGCTGTTGAAAAAGAATGACAAAGGCTACAGGTGTTTGCTTTTTCAAGTACTTGTCACTCAAAGTTAGGTCTACCACCCTCTAACTGTCCCCTGAGTCCTGGCACCAGGTGCTTCTCTTTGAAGAGTGAGTGTTAATTAAAGTGACTTGGTGAGATATGCCTGTAATCCCATTATTCAGAAGGTAGATGTAGGAGGATCAAGAATTAAAGACCAGCCTTGGCTATATAGAGGTCTACTGCAGCCTGGGCCATGTGGGACTCTGGGAAGAAGGTACTCCTGAGGCAGTCAGATTGCCTTGCTTCTGTGTGCTTCAGAATCTATCTCTGTATCACAGTGGCTGCCCCATGCATGATCAATGAACAAGCAACATGAAAAGAATGTTCTGCCTCTTATCTTTATCCAGGGGCAGAGGCCGTGGCTAAGGAAGTGCAGGCTTGAGGACGCTTCATAATCTGAGGGAGACGGGGACTACCTGGTGTACACAAGGGTGCTTGTAGAAGAGCTACCCGGAAGGATGTCAATCCACAGCTCCAGGAAGGGAGCAGGAGATCCCGATTTTGACAAAATATTAATGCCAAGAAGTCAAGACTCAAGGTTAAATATATTAAAATCATGAAGATAATTATCAGAAGAGTTAAACGAAAACAGTATAACCCCAGTCATTAAGGAGAGACTGGGTAAGTTTGAGGGGTAATCTGAAATGCTCCATCATTGCATAGCTAATGGGAGACACAGATGGCGATGGATTGATGAGGCAGGAAAAGAGGTGCAGGCTTGCCTGGAGACATGTGGAAGACATAGCCAGAATAACAGAATATGGGGAAGGTGCAACTCCATACTTACTAGAGATTAGTTTGGGCCCCAAGACCAATGGTGGGAAAGAAAGAAAATGCAGGGTTTGGCTTGTTATATTTTAGACACTTCTGCCATAAACTTTTACCCTTTAAATGCCATTAGAAAATAACAACATACCTTGAATAAAGCTAATGTGCTCTCTGATTGGATGCCATTGTTTCTGGGAGAAAGGGTCAGTGAAGTCACAGAATGGGGTGGTGGGGAGGTGGTAGCGTTTGAGGAATCAAGTTCTAATCTGGTCTGAGAGCTCAGCTTACTCTGCCATCTCTTAGCCTGGGGTCAGCAGTAGACTGCAGCATAGTTCAGAAGCACAGCTCATAAGACTAATAAAATGATAGTGGTACGTGTACATGATCTAACTTTATCTAATCCACCTTTTGGGACTGTAGGTTTACTGCTGTAGAAACAAAAATTAAGTAAGCAGCCAAGAGTTATCCTGGGGTGTATTTTAAGTCTTTCCTAGTTTCCTTCTCAAGCCAGACATTCATTTTAATGTTTTGTATATGTCATCCAGCTTAATCCCATGTGTGGTCTGAGAGACAACTGGACAGTAGCCATTTGCATAAGCCACTGAAAGGATTCACCCCAGTTTCTGCTTCGACTTCATTCAGAGACCTCTGTGAACTCACTAACCATACAATTTGACGTCTTTACCAACATGTCACACTGCCAGCTCATGGGGAACATGGGACTTTAGATTTAGGAGGGTGGATCCATTACCCCAGTCAAAGAGGACCAAAGCCCCTCCCATAACAGTGCACAGTTAGCATCCTAGAAATATGTCTGACCAGAGCAGCCTTTATCAGTGGCCTATAAGCATGACTGTTGGGTTTCTCCTGGACACAACCATCTCTGACTGCTATGCAGTAAATGATCCCTCTGCCCTTTGTCCATGCCCAGGACCTGAGGGACAGCCCTTGGTGGAGGATCAAGCTGTGAGTATAACAGGTTTTGTGAGTCTAGTCACCATGCTACCTGTTTTTTTTTTTTAGTGTAAAATTTGGGGATTGAACTCAGATTCTCAAATTTCTGAGGCAAATGCTTCACTGATTAAGCTGTCTCCCCAGCCCACAGCACAGCATTTTCAGGCTGACAGGTTTTGCCTTCAAAGTGTAGCTTCCTTTTTGCTGAGATCCTTAAAAAGGGTCACCCACCTGCTGTTCAGCCCTCACCATCCTGTCTGAGCTTGCATCACACCCAGAAGAAAGGAGAGGGGACATTCTGAAATGCACAGGTTCAGCATCAAGATAAAGGCTTATTAAGCCAGCACCAGCTCATGGGGGAAAGGCCCTTCCTTCCCAGTCCCTTGACATCAAGAGGAGGTAAGATCAGACCAAATCAAAAAACTTGTACTTTATACTCTGAATGGCACAGGTTGAGCATGTCAAGTTTCCCCCGAATTGTCAGAGAAATATCTCAGATGACAGCTCTGTGCGGAGAGCAGTCACAGGATTGCATGGTTTGAAGTCTCCTTCTATTAGGAAGGGTTGGCAAGAGCAGAGAGGATTAGCCTGAAACATAATGGAAGACTAAGAGGGTAGGCGAGGGATGTGCTCGACTCTTGGGAGGGTTGTCATGGGAAAGAGGTGGGAAATTTGTTCTCTCTATGGCTCTGCCAAGACAGATGAACAGTCAGATCTCAGGGGAGACTGACTTTTGTTAAATTGATAACACCAGCCATTGCATTTTTGCATGAATCAGCCTGAACCAAACAATGTAGCAGGCATTCCCTTGGGGCCATTGCTTAGATGCTCACATTTAAACCTTGTAAGCACATCAAGAATCAGGTCCTTCTATTAACACTTACAAACTGGAAATGAGAAAACTTAGTGGGTTGGCTTCTTTCAAACTAGTGTGGCTAGAGAGAGACGGAGAGGGTAAGGTGACTCTTGAGCTTGGCTTCCAGCCACCTACCTTCCTGTTTATTCATCTCCTGTCCTGTGTAGGAGTCTGTATTAGGACAGGAAGCTTTATCTTCACATGAGGGAGGAGGTCTCTCAGAGACCAAGATGCTTATCTTCAGTGCCTCTAATGTATGCTGCCAAGTGGAGCATTAGCTTCTTGGCCCTCTATTTCTGTATTTATTTGCCATCTGAGGTTCTGAGCTCCTCAAAGGCAGAGTCCACAGCCCCACAGGGTTCACAAACAGTGCTTGGTACAGGGTGGTGTCTTAGTTAGGGTTTTATTGAAGTAAAGAGACACCATGACCAAGGCAACTTTTATAAGGACAACATTTAGTTGGGGCTGGCTTACAGGTTCAGGGGTTCAGTCCATTATCATCATGGTGGGAATCATGGCAGTGTACAGGCAGACATGGTGCTGGAGGAGTCAAGAGTTCTGTATCTTGATTCTAAGGCAGCCAGGAGAAGACTAGTCTTCTAAAGGCTGTCAGGAGGATGTTTTCTTCCCACACTGGGTGGAACTTGAGCATAAAGACCTCAAAGTTGACCCTCACAGTGATACATTTCCTCCAAGGAGGCCACATCTCCTAATTGTGCCACTCCCATGGACCAAGCATTCATACACAAATGACCACAGGTGGCATGTTTAGAACATGCAGAGAAGTGAAGAAACAGAGCTCTCTCTGTTCCAGACTTCCTTGTAAGTATTAATCCTGTTACTGCCTCTTTGTCTCAAGGACTAAAGGGGTCTTTAGATTGACTTTTCTATGTATGTTTTATTGTGAACCACATCAGAGATAAAAGTGCCAGGAAGGGAGTTTTAGGGATAATCACATAACTTCTTACCCTGTCTTTGAAGGTCATGAGCTCTTTTTTCTAGAGTATCTGTCTTGACCTTTACATGTACGTAGTTATTGACTTACCAAAGACACCTGTCAGATCAATAATCCTTCAAGATATGTCCCAGACACAGGCTGGGTCACCAAGCTATGTTGGTCAGAGGTCACCAGGCTACATTAGGGGAAGGAACAGAAGACAAAGGTCCACCTTCTGACTCTCATACCTGACAAGACTGTCTTGCTTTTAATCTTTTGACACAGTAGGCTTCTATCCAAGATTCCATTTAAAAGCAGAGCTTCAACCCCCCAAATGTGGAGACTTCTGGGCCAGCTGACTTCTCTCCTGAGGGTGCTTTTGGCTTTGTCTACAGTTCTATGATCACAGAGGTGTATGCTGATGAATATTGATAAAAGGGAATCTGTGAAATACTCTTCAGCTGACAACTTGATTGTGTCCTCAAACATCCATGTCTTTGCATAAACATCTTCCCATTTTAGCCACCTTAACAAGCCAATCCTTTAAGACACCCTCATCCAATATAATCTCTGGTAACACACAAGCTTACATGGTCTCTAATAAGTCAACAGAATGTTGTAGTTGTATGAAAGTCAGCTAATAGACATGCCGTCCACATCAAAACAAAGCACTAGTGTTGACTTATCAAGTTCTGTTTGAAGTCAGGAAGGGAGGGAGCTGTATATTCTGATATCTGCAAACAGCAGCAGGCTGATCCTGCACATGTCCACCATAGACAAAATAATATAAAGGTTACTCAAGATCAGCAGATGTTTTTCAGTCCTGAGATATAGGATAAACTGCTGACAGTTTGTGGTATAAGGTTAAGAATCCTCAGCCTGGAGTGATGCAAGGCTTGGAGATGCCCTACGTGCTCTGACATTGCTCTCTCTTCCAGAGAATGCTATCATCTTACCTCTGCCCTGATTGGGGTTGTGGCTGACTCTTGACCTAACAGACCTAATAATAAGTTCAATCTTCTGAACTCACTTGGCATAGGTGACTTCTTATGTTTAGAATTATTGGTGGACCTCAACCAGTATCTTTCTGTATAGTCTCAATATTCTTATGAAGAGAAAGCCAGGCAGGACTTCCAGAAAAACACATTTTTTTTTTTGTAAAATGATGATTTATTCATTCACAAGCCTTCATATAGAAGGTACCCACTGAATGCATGATGTAAAATGGATGAAAATATATAGAGATGGTAAATTTGAAACCTACTGAGAAGAACTATGTATGAAATAACACTGGGGACTCCAGTTTGCAGTCCCAGCCTGCAGTCCTCCAGCCTGTTGGGGGACTTCTAGGTGGCTTCTCTGAGCAGGAGTGTCCCTTTCGTGAAGTGAAGGGTTGGTAAGACAAGAGTTCTTAGGGACCTTCAGTCCCAGCTCTCTCAGGTTCTTGAAACCAGGCACTTTTTTTTTTAACACCCATGTTGGTGTGTGGTGGGTGCCTTGTCTTGATCTTGCCTGGGGTTCCTGGACTTCCCAAGTTCCTCCCCTCTGATGTCATATTCTCATGTCTCAGAATTTCTGTAGGTCTGTGTAACTGTTATAAACATTGCCCCCATCACCTCTGTTTCTGTTTCGCACACGTTCCTGGAGATATGAACTCTAGTCCTAACACAGAATGGCTTTAGTCACTGAGCTATTCTCCAGCTCATCTCTGCTTATTTTATCAGACACAAAATGTTTGTAAATACGCGAGGCATGAGCACAAATGTTCGTGAGGAACCACCTCAACACTTCGCTCCTTCCTGCCTTTCTTCAGTGACTTTTCAAAGAAATTCATTCTTTGCAGCAACATGCAGATCTGCATGGCTTTCCTAATCTCAATTATGGTAAGTGGAAGGCACTTGGGGCTGTGGAGGCATATAACAAGGAGATGAAGTTTGATGTAGGAGGGGCCTAAGGGAGCTCAAAGATGGAATCTTGTCCACAGATAGGAATGCCAGTAATGATGATGATGATGTCAGTGATGATGATAATTATGGTGGCAATTACTGACAATTATTAAGGTCCCATTTGGGGTCGTGTATAACTCTAAGCACTTCCTAATCTTCATCTTGTTTAATTTTTATATTATTACTAGAGGAAGCAGTTAATAGCCTTACTTCTTTTTAGACATAAGCAACGGGAGCTCAGAGAGTGTAAGGAATTTGACTAATGTCACTCAGCTGATACGTACAAGCCAGAAATCAAACCCAGGACTGTCCAATAGGAGAGCTATCCTTTTCAACAGTGCTTGTACTGCCTGGCTCCCTCAACAGATGCTTCTCAAGCAAATGTGACCCATATGGTGCTGAGGGAAGGCGAGTGGGTGAGCTAGGGCTTACAGAAGGACCCTACAGATTTCTCAGTGTGGGTGAGCAAGACACTGAAGAACAGTTTCTTCTCAGGCTGAGGAAACCAAGCTGGAGGTTTGAACTAGCTGTTGTATGGACCAAAACTTCTGATTCTAAATGCCTCTGCAGTTAGTGGTGGCCATAGGGTATAAATGGCCTGCCCTGGACCTGAAGATCCTTAGAAAGTTAGTGGGTGATCAGAACCCACCATTCCTTCCTCAGCTTCTACTAGACTAGAAGGGGTTGTTTGAGTGACACTCCACTGAGTTTGCATTCTGGATTTATTACTATCATTGAACTCGACCTTCTTGACAGGCACCTGCCCCTACATCTGTCTCCCTAACTGCTTTATGTCCAAGTGTCACAGGTTACAGTAGTGAGAACATGAACTCTGAGCTTCTGTGGGCTGTGGGGAAGCCCATCTTCCCCCTTTCATAAATGTGGTGACCCTAGGTAAGTCATCTTACCTTTGTTTCTTTATTTGAAGAGGTAATTATAAAGGGAGCCACAAGGGCCCATCAAGAGGGTCAGGATATGAAGTCAGAGTTAGATGGAGAGTGTGGAAATATGTTTCTGGAGTAGATAAGCAGAGAGAGGCAGAAAGCATGGACCTGGTTGTCTCGGGCTGGGGTGTGACAGGGCAAGATAGAGGTGGTGAGTCAAGAGTGAGGTGGGGAATGATGGCCAATGGTTAGAGATCTCTCTTGGTCTTATGGTGACGACACATTAAACTCATCAGGGACAGGAGGAAACACATGCCCACAACTAAATCTGAGCAAGAACTTAAGGCTGGGGAGCTTATAAGTTGCATGGATGAACCTATTACTATCACTTTGTTAAATGACTGTCCTCTAAAGATATGTCTTTTACCCATTGGTTAGTGCAAATCACTAACTACTGATGAGGAAATATTAATAACTGATGATGTCTGGAGCAAGGAGAGTCAGTCTCTTTAAGTCTGTGCGTGGCTCCTGGTAGGTCATTCATGCTCCAGTGAAGGGTCTCTTATCCAGGGATATATATTATATGAATTAGACTTTGTAGGTTATTAAAACATTAAACAGGAGAGGACATAGAGGTGGGAGGGTTGGAGGTGGGATGGACCTGGGGGAGGTAGGAGGTAGGAGAAACAGTGGGAAAAATATGATCAGAATATATTTTGTAACTGCATGATATTCTCAAAGAATTAAGAGAAGTTTTATATTTCTAAAACACTGATTGTGGAAATGTACAAATCTGTGGACATATCAAGAATCCATGGGCTATTTACTTCAAGCAGGTAAATAGTATAAAGCGTGAATTTTATCTCAAAAGAATGGATTTGGGAAAATGAAGGTGTAGCGATATACGACTCCAAGGTCCACATTATTCAAGTTCACTTGATGGAGAGTCTAGTGTTGCATTAATGTTCATCTATGTTGTCAATAATGTAAGTTAGGAATAGGTGTATAAGCATGCATATGCACATATACACACATAAATGATATGTGTACATGCACAACAGGTAGATTTAGTCTAAAAGAATCTTAGCAAGTTTTTACCTACAGTAAATCCCTGTTGCTGAAGATACCATGCACTTCAGATACAGGGCTCAGAGGCCCCAGACCTGGAACAGTTCTGAATGCCTACTCCTTACGGACTAGTTTTCATGCTATCAAAAGGCACCATGCAAGTTTCCAAAGGAAGGAATCAACCAACAATCCTATCCAGCTCTTCCACCTATGAACCACAACAAGAACCAACATGGCACAACAACCCTAAACGTGCACTAGTGGCACATATACCTTGGTGGTAACCAACAGCTCTCTAATTGGACTTAAGGCTCATTCAATAGAGGGAGGTCATGCTTGGTACTGGAAAACTAGCCAACCACCCAAGCTTAGCGAAGTCATAGGTCTTCGAGAAACTATAGCCACCATTAACTACTTCTAAATATTTGTCCTTATACCCACAGATAAGTATAGTCTTCACCCATCATCAAAGAAACTTCTATTTGTAACAGATGAGGACTACTACAGAAAACCACAACCAATCAAACTGCAGGGTTTTGAAGCCCAGTCCCAATGGATACATGTACAACAGAATTCCTGCACCTAAGGCTTAGTGATCATTGTAGAAGAGAGAGTAAGGAGCTTATAAGAGTCAGAGGAATAAGGAGTTTGCTGTGGGATTGTATCTCCTAGGAATGTCAGAAGCTACACCTATGAAGTCTCACCAACATGACTGCCCAAACATGAGCTGAACAAGGATCACAGCCGTAGACATGCTAGCATGGATGGGGGAAAGCATAGGAGTCCTCAACCCCATATAGACAAGTAAGAAAGGCTGAGAGTGGGAGGACAGCACACCGATTGGTTATCCACCACCAAATGATCAACTCTGAAAACATACATGTAAGTATCATTAGATAGACTGAGCAGGGTGTATTTATGAATATATGTTATTAATGAAAGAGAGTAGGGATGGGTACATGAGAGGATTTAGGGGGAGGAAAATGGAAGGAGAAGATTTAATTAAAGTATAATCTCAAAATATAAAATAAATATTTTAAAAATAATATCCACCGATGTGGTATACTTGACTTCTTAAGACATGGTCTCACCAGCCAATACATTTGGTCATTTCCTGATGACAACCATTAGAAGACAGAGGACTACTATTTCTAACTGACAAATGAGTAAACTGAGGTCTGAGGCTTGGTGGCTAGTAGAAAGCTTGCCAAGCAAGAGTGACATCAGGGCACAATTCCAGGTTTGGATCCTTCGGACTCCTTCTCCATAAGCTTTTCCCTCCCCCTATTTTCCTTTCCTCCTCCCTCTGGCAGCTTTCCACGGGTGGTGATTTGAATCCCACAGCATTCTCCAAAGTGATCAGGGGGAAGATTTCTGGGGATTTCTCTGAAGCCCAGACCTTCTGACCCAGTGCAAAGGACTGTGAAGCATGCTCCTTCTTTCCTAAGGGTTTCTGTTCCTTAATCTATAATTGCACCCCTAGCTTCAGTGCCCCAAAGAAGAGGGCCAGCTGGAGCAGCAGGCTAATTATGTGGCTGAATTTCTAAAAAAAAAAAAATCATCTTATGAATTGTGAAATTCCTCTGAAGGGGAAAGAAAACTGAGCACATCCTCCACCATGTTTCAAACTGAATTAATTAGGAATTTGAAGCCTAATTATCAGCTAATCTATTGGAACATGCCAGTCTTTCGTATCTGGTTGGTGTTTGCAATTTGCAGCTGATTAGTGGCAGTTGTGAGGATCTGAGAACTCATTAGGTCAGAAGAAGAATGTGAATCAGAAGGATAGGGTATCCCAAGGAGCTGACTTAGGGATGTAGCTGAGGGGTCACTTGGTGACAGATGAGAGCTGTTGGTGAGTTCTTCCCTCAAAGGCCCTGAGGACAGTTGACCATTTCTTTGGTTTGAACAGAGGTAACTGTACATGCCTCTGTGCAGGCTCTGTGCCTTCCCAAGTGTCCGGGTGTCCTTGAGCAGTAAATGATGTCACCAACCTTTGGTGCTAGCCTACCTACACTGCTTACTGCTGTGTGACACTGGCTGAGCCATACTCCTTTGATGATTCTGTTTCCCTACAAGTAACAGGGATTCTGGTGGAACTGACTTCCATGGTCCCATCCAGCACTGTGGATCTGGGATATGAGGGATATCACAGGTTTCCTCAGTTCTAAAGAACAATTTAATTTTTGCAAATGTCTTTTATGGGTGAGACGCTTGGCCTCCCCATAAAGATTCCAAACAGACTCCATTCATTAAAATGCAAATATCTTAAAAAGATGATGGATTTAGCCATTGACACCTGAGTCTAAATTGACCTTTCGAATTAAGCTCTTCTGAGTTCTAACCCTGACTTTTTTTTTTTTTGCCCTGAAGCAATTGGGCAGCCAAGGCAAGGGAGGTTTAGAGGGTAGAAAGAGGGAAAGCCAGGATTAGCTAAGGCTAGAGAGTAGGCAGGGTAGAATTTAAGGATTTGACAGATGTCTGGACCCCACATTTAGACACAGACCATGTGCCTTAATTCAACTAATGACATTTTTGCACAGTATAGTATAAAATACCAATTATTTTTCTCTCTCTGTCTCTCTCTGTCTCTGTATCTGTCTCTGTCTCCGTCTATCTCTATCTATCTATCTATCTATCTATCTATCTATCTATCTATCTACCTACCTACCTACCTACCTATCTATCTATCTATCTATCTATCTATCTATCTATCTATCTATCTATCTACCTATCTATCTTGCTCAGGACAAGACACTGACTAAAACTGAATGTGGCTATCTACATGTTTAGCTCAGTAAGTTTAACAATTTAAATTTTTCTTACAGATTAAAGCATGGTAAATATCACAACTGAATGGGGCATGAAAAGTTAAGAAGACAGACAAGGGCAGCGAAGACACTTTGAACAAGGAGTGTCCATCAAAGGAAATGGAGTCAAACTGTATGTTTTATGGGTTCCAGTTTGATGGAGGCTGCAGACACTTCAGGAAGGAACTGTGGAGTTCAGGAGAGTGTTAAGCACAGACTTTAGTGCACAAGCCAGCAGTCCCCTGCCTAGGTGTATCTCATAGGTGTTTTCAGACCAGTTCTGAGGTGATAATGCCTTAGAAGTCCATCAGCTATGTAATGGATGTGCAAAATAGACTCTCTATAATGGACTATTATCTGGCAATATAAAAGGAATACAAAGAGATAGAATATACATTAGTGATTGCATGGGGATGGAGGAGCTTTGAGTGAGTCATATAATGACTCTTGGTCTTTGGGAGGGGGTGATGGAGTGTTTAAAATGAAGGTATGATGGCTTCATAAGCCACAAATATACACAGAACCATAGAATCAAGCCCTGTAAGTTACTGTGTTACAGTATTGGGTGGTCTATGGGTTTAATCTTAAGAAAGTCTCTAAAATATGTGTCTGAGTATAAAAGAATATTGCATTTGACTATGATGGATAAGAGCTAGAAGGATCAACACCTACGACATAAAAGATAAAAGTGGGAACCATGACATAGGAAAAATAGACCTGGCAGAAAAGACAATTGCCAAGGAAAACGTACAGAGATGCAGTGTGTGTCAAAAGTATATGCATGCAAAAGATGTGAAAAACCAAACCGTCTTTGTGGCATGCAAAATTATAGCACCCAGTAAACAGCAGCAGTGCGCTAAAGTGAAAACATTTTTTAAGACACAGGCTTATCTAGACTGTATATAAAATGAAAAAAGAAAACAACCAAAAGACCCTCTCTAAATTGATATTAATACAGGACACACTGTAAGATGGTTCCTGGGTAAAGATTTGTCAAGTTTAACATAATTATGATTTAAATGTCTGAATTCATGAGTAGTAAAACAACCATTAAGTTCAAAACCAGTTGGATCCAGACATTTAATGTCCATTCCAAGATGTGGTGAATTTTCTGTACTCCTAAAGCCAGAGCTGTTAAGAGGGTGCTAGAATGAGGGATAAAGGCCTGCACTCCAGCCTCCAGCAAGCTATCTCCCAAGGACAGCTAGAAATTCATGGGCAGTACACCGCAGTTTGAAAGGGGTCCTGTGACCACTGTCATGTCATGTCACTGTCAACTGTAGACTTGACACAACCTTTCGTCTCCTGGGAAGAGAGTCTCAGGAGAGACTGTCTGCATTGGCTTGACCCCTGGGCACATCTGTGGGGGATTCTTTCTTATGTGATTGCTGTGGGAAGCCCGAGTCCACTGTGGCCAGTACTGTTGTCTAATCGGGGGGCCCTGAACTTAATAAAATTGGGGAAGTTAAGCTGAGCACACACGAGCCAGCCTTGTCCACTTCTCTCTGTTCTTGCCAGAATGGGATTGTGATCAGCTGTTTCAAGTTCCTTCCTTGACCTCCCCACAGCGATGGATGAGAACCTGGACCTGGAAGCTGAAACAACAGCCTTTTTCCCTTAAGGTACTTTTTGACAGGGTGTTTTCTCTCCCCAGCCCCCAGAACAGAAAAGAAACCAGAGCGGAAGGGTGGAAGGAAAGAGCTACGTTTGGTGTCTCCGAGACTTAGCGATGCCGCAGCGGATTGCCCCTTCCTCCCACACGGTTCACATCAGGTGGGTGTGAAGCCAGCTCTGGCTTGGGTGTGGGAAGCAAAAGACTGGACAACTTGTCCCACTGTACTCACCAGATTGGCGAGGATGTAGTGGTACCCGATACCGTTCTTTTCCAGCTTCACAATCTGAAAGACACAACGAGAGGGTACTCATCAGTCACACCGACAGCTACAGTGACGAAAGCATTGACAAGAGCAGCTGATGTCCACCAGCTACTTACAACATGCCTTCCCTGTCCTGAGCACACAAGATCATAACATCCGTACCACACACCGACGGTGATGCTCTTAGCATCTGTGAAAGGTGAGGAGGAGTCATGCAGAGTAACTCAAGCTTCTTCACATGGTGCAGCTATGGAAAGGTGAATACAGGATCTAAAAATACTGTTGCCTAGTTTTAGGGGTGGTGGGATTATCACAACAACCCCAAAGAGGGAGCCTGAGTGCTCACTGCACTCTTCCCATAAAGCTTTCCTCGCACCTGGCGTAGGAATCTTATGTTTCGTGGAATTGGCTGTTATTCACAGTGGCATGTGATGGGGCAGCTCAGGTGGTCACTTGGGCACGAAACCACACGCAGACATCATCTCTGCTTTCTGCCTCTGAATTCTGTGTTCTCCTACCTAAGTAATTTAGCACTCAGATATCAATAGATTGTTTAACATGAGCATTGGGAGGGAAGACTGAATTACTCTCTCTTTCATCCCTCATTTTATTGGATAGAATTGGCCTGAAGTGAGCAAGTGATTTTCCCAGACCCCTGTGTGGTCTGCTGGTAACCGAAGGACAGAGGTCTCTGATGCCAAACACTCTCTGCTTGGCACCAGGTTACTTTTAAGGGAAATAGCTAGGTTTCCCAAACACTTCCTGTCTCTTTATTTTTTACTTTATTGCTTGATTGTGCATTTCTGTTTATGTTCATTAGTATACACATAAACATGTGTGTGGGCATACATATGTGTGCACGCATGTAGAGGCCAGAGGTTGATGACAGGTATCTTGCTCAACTGTTTCCATCTTATATACTGAGGCAGAATCTCTCACTTGAAGCAAGAAATTGCCAACTCAGCTACTGTAGGTATCCAGCTTGCCCTGGGATCCCATCTCTGCCTCCTGAATAGTGGGATTAGAGCTGAGCAGGTACCCAGCATTTATGTGGGTGTCCTGGATCAGGTCTCTGCTCCTCACATTTGGACTGTAAGCACTTTAACCCTTGAATCATCTCCCCAGTCCCTCCCCCTGACCCCACTGTAAATGCTGACTGTCTTAAATTATCTTGTAGTCAGGGAAAATATTTGTGGAGAGAGCTTCCCCAGGTTTGCAGGGACTCTTTGACACACAACTCATGAGGAGCGGCTGAGGCTGCACACCTTGGTTCTGGCTGCAGCGAGCCTGATATTAATGTGATTTATTTCTTCCTTTCTTTTTTTAAATCATTGGACTGGGTTTGTATACCCTGCTTGATTCCTCTCCCCTGTGCACCGCTACAAAGAGACACAAAATATATGAGAGGTACCCAAGCTCCCAGCCTAACTGAATAAATTCTCAAGGTTATTAAAATCCACACTCAGACATCACCTTAATTGGATGTATGTGCATAATGGCTCACATTTTTTTTAAATGTGGGGAATAATTAAATGCACACACACATGATATGCATGCTGGAATAGTGGTGAGACTGAAATTCCAGACACTGGAGTTCAGAAACCACCAAGGTGATGGTTTTATTAATAATTCTTCATTACTTTTCCATTTTCTTGTCAAATGGCATGCCATCTCTTCAACAAGGAGATACCTTTATCAAAAGCCCATTCAGCTTCCAATAAACACAAAACAGCAAATAAAGATATTTCAGAGCCCACAAAATTCAGGGAGTATAACCATGGGAAAAATTTGCAACAGAGGAATGCAGAAGGAAGCAGAGGAAAAATCAATAGAAGATAACTTTGGACCAATAAAAAAGAGGGATGTGCATCTCAGCCTGGTGGTGGCTTCCACACCAGTCCTATCCAATGGCTGACTTATTACTTTGACTCATTTTTTTCTCAAAAATACTTATTAAACCTTAACTGAATGAAGATGGTGCACAGTGAACAGGGAATGGAATAAGGTATTTCATATGGGAGGCTTACCACAGTAAACAGGACACAGGTAAATGCATGCAAAGTCATTTACTAAAAAGGGTATTGTGTAGGTAGGGTCCTTCCCCTTAGTGACCTTACAAACTTTATCACCAGTGAACGTTCTTCGGACTTTCTTTATCCATGGACTATACATGAATGGCCCCTGCAGGTCTTCCCAACTCTCTGCACGTTTTCTGGATGCCTTCTCATCTCACCCCTATGTGCGGCCTTCTGTGATTAGCTCAACAAATACCCACTGCCCACGGACTTCATGTTAAGCACTAGGTAATGTGCTGGGCTATAGCTGAGATAGCAAAGCAAGGTTCCAGTGACCTCACTGGGCTGAGATGCAGTTTCAAGAGGAAGCCAGATGGTAAATGTATAAATAGATGAACGAAGAAGACGTCAGCAGGCCATAAACACCACAGAGACGATAAAACAGGGAGGTGTGATGGATGGCCCTGGGAGCTTCTGGATGACTCTCACTTCGAATTCATTCTGTCCCCAGTGGCTGGATTATATCATTTAGTGTTTTACATACCCGCAAAGAAAATTATCCAAATAACCCTCTTTGCTATATACATAGATATTTCAGGCTTATTTATTTCCACATCAATATAAATTTATATAATTTTACATTTATTTTATACTATGTGTGAGCATCTACATGTGTATATGTGCATCACACTTGTTCCATGACTGTGGAGGCCAGAAGGGATGCATGTGCTCTTAACCACTGAATCATCTCTCCAGCCCCTGAAGTTATGCATTTTTATGTTTTAAACTCTGTATTCTGCCTATGAGAGAAACTTGTAGTGCTTAGCTTTCTGAGCCTGCCTTACCTCACTTAATAGGATACCCTCTAGTTCTGCCTCATTTCTGCAAATGAAAGAATTTCATTTTTATTCCTGTCTGAGTGAAACTGCTTGGTGCCTACAGTACACTCTCTTCACTCATTCATCTGTTGCTGGTTACCTTGGCCATCGTGAACAATGCTGGGTTAAGCACAGTGTCTACATCTCTGTGACCATCAAAGGTGTGTTTGGTGTGGCTGGATTGTACTTATATGGTAACTGCATATTCAATTTTTGAGGAATGGTCATACTGGCCAGTTGACATTCCACAAGTAGTATGTGCCTTGTTTTTTCTTTATTTTTAAATGAATTTTTTACTAGCAGTTGTAGTATTTGGTTTCTTTCTTCTTTTGTCTCCCAAGACAGAGTTTCACTATGTCGCTCTGGCTGGCCTGGAACTCACTGTGTATACTAGGCTGGCCCCCAACTTACAGAAAACTGCTTGCCTTTGCTTCCTGAATGCTGCAACTCAAAAGCCTGAGTCCCCATACACAGCATTGTTTCCCTCATCTTAGCTATTATATTTTTTATTCAAGAAAGAATTTTTATGTTGTGGTTGCACATTTATTTAGTTTGTATGTATCTGTGCACTGGTATGTGCATATGAAGGTCAGAAGCCAACTTGCAGGAGATGGTTGGTTGTCTCTTTCCACCATGCAGTTTCCAAGACTCAAGTTTGGGTTTCCAGACTTTGCTCCATGCATCTGTGCCCCCTGAGCTCTCTCACCAGCACAATTTTAGCCATTTTGAATAGAGTGAGCAGAAACTCAGAGTGAATTTGGTTCGTATGTCCCTCATGGCTAAGAATGTTGCGCAGATTTTCGCCCATTTCTTGGTTATTTATGCTTCTTTTGAGAACAGTCTGTTCACTTCAATGCTGCAGTTATTGATTGGATGATTCGTTTTTGTTTTTTCAGTGTTAAACCTTATGTGTTCCTTGGATTTTAATCTCCTTGCAGATGAATAGTGAATAGTTTTATTCTCCTGTTCTGTGAGTTCTTTCCTCCCCAATTATCTCTATTGAAGTCCTGAGGATTTTTAATTGTGTGTAATCCCATTTGTCACACCCATTTGTCAGTGGGGGTTCTTTACAGAGAATCCTTGGGCAATCCCTAAATTTAAGTGTTTTCCCTCTGATTTCATTTAGCAGATTCAGAGTTTTGGGTCTTAAATGAAGGTCTTTGATCTATTTTGGATTTATTTATTTTTACAGAGAGAGAGAGAGAGAGAGAGAGAGAGAGAGAGAGAGAGAGAGAGACAGAGAGACAGAGAGAGACAGAGACAGAGACAGAATCAGAGACAGAGACACACAGAGAGAGGCAGAGACAGAGAGAGACAGAGACAGAGACAGAATCAGAGACAGAGACACACAGAGAGAGGCAGAGACAGAGAGAGACAGAGATCCACATTCGTCTACTTGTAGGTATCCAGTTTTCCCAGTCACCACTGGCTGAAGAGATTGCTTTTTGCTCTGATGTGTGTTTCTGGCACAATGCTTTAGGTGCCATGGGTCTATTTTTAGAGCCTCTACTTTGCTTCATTAGCTGCCATGTTTTTGTGCTGTTACCCATGCAGGTTCCGCCACTCTGGTCCTATGATATAATTTGAGGTCAGGAACTACCTTTTCTATTGCTATGAAGAGGGCCATTGGAATTTATATGCTGACTTTGAAGGTTACTTTCAGCACTTTGCCCATTTTCACATTATAATTCTGCTGATCCACGAGTGAGGGAAGAGGGAGGCTCTTCAGTCTCTATTTGTCTTATTCACTTATTCATCAATGTCTTGAACTTTAATTATAAGGCCTTTTAACTCCTTGTTAGGCTCATTCCTGGGTTGTTTCAGTTTGAGTCTGAAATGTTCCCCCATAGGCTCTCTGTGTTTGAGGCTCCAGCTGATGGTGCTATTTGTGAAGGTCGTGAGTCTTTAGTAGGTGTAACCTGGCTGGAGGAAGTGCCTCGCTGTGGGAGGGCTTTTGGAGAATTATAGCCTTGACTTACTCCCTGGTCTCTGCCTCCTGTGTGCAGTTACTATGTGATCAGCCAGCTCCCTGTTCCGGCTGCCATGCCTTCCCTGCAGTCCTCCCCAGGATGCGGATCTGTCCATCTGGAATTGTGATCCAAAATAAACTCTTTGATCCATGAGTTACTCTTTTTTTTTTTGTCAGAATATTTTGCCATAGCAATGACAGGGGAGCTAATACCTATGTATTTTTAAAGTTGGTATGAATGGAAATTAAAATTCATTTTTCAGCAAGCATATTATAGATGTATAGAACAGCTATTGATTTTGTTTGTTTTCATATCCTTGCAATTTGCTGAGAACTTTTGTCAGATCAAAGAGTATCCTAATAGAATCTTTAATCTTTTCAGCACAGAAGCATGTTGTCTGCAAATAGAGATAATTGGACTTCTTTCTTTCCAGTTTGTATTTCTTCTATTTCTCTTTTGCTTTATGTCATCAAGACTCCAAACACTATATTTAATAAGAATGAAGAAAGTGGACACCATTATTGTCTCATTCCTGACTTTACAGGAAATGTTTTCTGCTCCCCCAACTTGGTACAACTTTGGTTGTAGGTATGCCACAAAACCTTTATTGTATTGAGGTACCTTATTTTTATTCCTAATTTCATCAGGGGTTTTATGATGAAGGGATGCTAGATTTTATCAAAGGCCTTTTCTGCATCTATTGACATGGTCACGTAACTTCTGTCCCTGCATCTATCTATGTTCTGTGTTACCTTGATTGATTTGCATATGCTGAATCATCCTTGCATCCTCTGAAAGAAACTAACATGATTATACCATCTGATCATTTTAACACAGCTTTAAATTAGTTTTTACAAGCATTTTACTGAAAAAACATTTAATTTTTCTCTATTCCTGAGAATTTAATACATGTAAACCATGAACTACAATATCATCACATCTACCCCATTACTCCTCTCAACTACCTCCATAACTCCACCAACATGACCCCCTCATAATTTCATGTCTTTTTATTTATTCTTGTAACCCATGAAGTCCAGTTAGTCCATCTGTGCATGATGTGGGGCCATCCACTGGTGTGCAGAGATTCTATCAGTGTCCATGTCCTCTGAAAAGAATGAGTCTCACTTTCCTGAAAGCTATCATCTACTGGTAGCTCCTCAGTAAAGGGTGGAGCATGAAGGTTACCTACCCATCTGTGCTGGACTTTTAGCTTGATCCTAAGCAAGTAACCACAGAATCTTTGCTATTTGTCAAGAAAAATTAGTCTTTAGTCACCCTCACCATCTCTCTGTCTCCCCACACTCCCCAGTATATCCTTATCTGGCCGTGGTGTCAGAGTAACATCGGTTTTATGCAATGACTTTGGTTATATTCCTTTCCTTTTTAGCCTATGGAATAGTTTTGGGAGCTTTTCTTTAAAGATCTGATAGAACTTGGCAGTGATCCTTTCCAGTCTTGGGCTTTTCTTTGTTGGGTGACTCATTACTGCTGTTCTATTTTCGTCGCTTAATACAGATCTGAGGAAGTTGTTTTTACCATCTTGATTTAATTTGGGTAGGTCACACGCTTCTAGGAATTCAGTTATTTCCTCTAGATTTTCTATATGTTCAGAACACAACTTTTCAAAGTATTCTCTAGCGGTTCTCTGGATTTCATTGGTATTTGTTATAATGTTCCCTGCTTTATCTCCATTGTTGCTAGTATGGGTCCTCCCTCATTCTCTTTTGGTTAGTTTATGGAAGAGCTTATTTATTTTGTTTTCTTTTCAAAAATCCAAATTTATGTCTATTCATCTGTCTTCTTTCCCTCCCTCCCTCCTTCCTTCTTTTCTCCTTTTCTTTTTATTATTAGTGTTATTTTAGTCTTCATTTAATCAATTTATGCTCTGGTTTTTGTTATTTCTTTCTACTGATTTTGAGGTTCTATAGGTTTTATTGTTCTAATCATTTGAAGTATATCATGTTATTAATCTGCAGTTGGAATTTTTAGTATAAGGACTGATAACTATACTTCTGCAACCCAACGGTTCTAGTAAATTCTGTTTTATTTTCATTTGATTCTAGGATTTAGAAAGTATTTCCCCTGCTTTCCTCAACAAACCATTAATGATGAGATTGTATTCTCCAACCTCTTTGTACTTTTATAGTGTATGTCATACTTTTCCTCTTGATTTTTAGTGTTATTTTACTATGATATGCTCTTCTATAATGAATGAATTTGATTCTATTTGTTGAAACTTAGTTGCTTGCCTAAAATGTCATCAATTTCAGAGAGACTGCATGGGTTGTTGAGGAGAACTTGTTCTGCAGCTGACAGGTGGAATGTTTTGTAGATGTCTAAGTCTCTTTGGCTATGGCACAATTTAACTTAGAAGTTTCCTTGTTGATTTTCTCTAACTAAATTATCTACTTACTCATGAGTGGGATCTGAAGTTATTAGGCATCATTATTTCTGCCCTATCAGTTCATTTCTGACCAGTAATGTTTCTTCTCTGAACTGGTGTGCATTAATATTTGGTGCATACATTCCTGATGGATTGATCCATTTAGTAACACAGCAGTAACCTTTATTTCCTCTGCCTAATTGTAGCTTTGCATTATCATATGCAAGTATGACCACTTCTGCTTGGCTAGGGCTTCCATTTTCCTGGTGTACTGGCTATCATTTCCTATCATTTCCAACTTGCGTCCTTTGATAGTATTTCTGATGGACAATACATTATTGGATATTGTTTTTTTTAAACTTGGATCAGCCAGTCTTCATTCAGTTGTAGGGTTATGATTATTTACATTTAGAGTTATTATGGAGAAGGGTTGCTGATTCCTGGATTTTCGTGGTTGTGCTCCTGGTCCAATCAGTCACTGGGTGTTCTTTTCTCTGTCCCCTACCCACACCAGAGGTTTGGAAGTTTATCTATCCTTCTCATGATGTACTGTACTCCTGTGTCTGACGATGTCCTTCTTCCTTTTGTTCCTTTGTGTACGCTAAGTCTATGAGTCGGGCTGGTTCTCTAAGGCTGATGACATTCCAGTTTGTACATCCTGAAGTGGCTGGTTTCTAGCCTAGGGGTATCTCCTGTGTGTGTTGAAAAGAAGATGCAAACGCAGCGTTGAGATCCGAACAGCAGGTCAGTTTCTGTTCCTTCAAAACCAGCTCAGCATTAAACAGGCTACTGGTAGGATGAAGCTGTGAAGGTTAATTACTACACTTTGAACCTCAGAGTCCTTAGTGAGCACTGCCGCAGAGAGAGAGAGAGAGAGAGATCAGCATAGAGATTGTGCCTCAAGCTCAGGGATAGTTAACATCTCTGCCATTATTCTCAAATGATGAGCTCAACTTTCTAGCTACCAAGGACAAGGATACCCACTACACTCTTCCCTGACTAAGCCAAGTTTCCTGCTGCCTGAAATTCTTGGTATGTTGACATCAGCCCTTCCCTTTCTCTCAATCATCTTTCATACTGGGGTTGTGGCTGTTTGCTCCTGGGATCTAAGTAATTCTTGTTTGTAATCAGGGTCAAAGGGTAGCTTGGTCCTAAAGGATAGACTTCCTCTCTAGATGGTATCAGTCACAGCTCATGAGACTCGAGGAGAAAATTGGACCACCCCTCTCCTGGCCCCTGGTGGAGCAGTGGGCTGCACCAGAACCAAAATCAGTTGGAGGCTTCAAAAACTGTGGTACTGGAGGCTTCAGAA
The DNA here is from genome assembly GCA_036184795.1 of Tokudaia tokunoshimensis. NCBI lineage: Eukaryota > Metazoa > Chordata > Mammalia > Rodentia > Muridae > Tokudaia > Tokudaia tokunoshimensis. The sequence goes on from BTHU01000010.1 coordinate 65,160,648, forward strand.
AGCCGTGGGATTTTTCCGGGGTAGAGCTGTGGTTCCTTTTCGTCTTTTCATCCTTCATCTTTGCTTCTTCCCCTGTTGTGGAGCAGCGAGGCAGGCAGAGCTTTATCCCATTTCCCTGTCTGTCCAGGGGTCCTTCTGTTTCTCCTCACTTTTCAGCCATCCTGCCCTCCCCCTGTGATTTCTGATGCTCCCCTCTCAGGTCTCTTTTTATATATAATAGTTATCCTCACCATCGGCTGTAAAGTGTGTGTGTATACAACCAATCAAGTGGCCTCAAGGAGCCTTTCAAAATTTTGGTCTCTGTTTTCTGACTAGTAGAATGATCTCTGTTTTCAGACTATCAGAATGAAATAATTTAAAATATAATGCAAAAAAAAAGTCACCAAATGAGTCACTTCCTGATGAAATAAATGTTTGTCCTTGATAGAGGAAGAAGCTATAGATGTATAGGTAAGAAAATTGTATTCTGGATTGCATACGTTGTTCTCATGTGTATATGCATATGAATAAGTGTGTGTGTGTGTGCATGTTCTGTGAGTGTGTGTACACACACATGCACATTTGCATTATGACCAGTGGTCAACCTTTGGTATCATTCCCCAGCAGCTTTTTTGATTATTTTTAGAAATGTGGGACCTAGAGGAATCAGTGACACGAGCTAAGCTAGGGTCACTGGCCAGTGAGTCTCAGGGATCAGCTACCCACCTCCAGCTCCCCAGTGCTGGGATTTAAAACATGTGTCGCCCATTCAGCTTTGCAGGTATGTGCTGAAGAACCAACTTAGGTACTCATGCTTGTGCTGCCAGCACTTTTCTGTTGGAGACACAGCTCTAGCTTCAGAAAGTTGTATTTTATAATGTAATTAAAAAAAAAAAACATGTCCATGGGTGTTTTGCCTACATGTACGGCACACACTACATGTGTGCCTGGTATCCCTAGAGGCCCAAGAGGGAGCTGGATCCCCTGGAACTGGAGTACAGATGATTGTAATTGCCATTTAGTGACTGTGAACCAAACCCAGATCCTCTGCAAGGACAGCTAGTGCTCTTAACCTCTGAGCCATTGCTTCAGCCCTGAAGAGTTATATTTTTAAGACATTGGACCATATCACCAAATCCACTTGCCTGATCTGTTTTTATGCTAGCTGTGAGACTTTCGTAAAACAAAACAAAATATTACAGACAAAACCCTTTTCCTGTTCTATATCAGGGAAATTGATAGGTGCTATTTGATCTATTGTGTAAGGATGGATATTATACATGGAAGAGGCTAATCTAGTGCCTTCTCTCTGCTGGGAGCACCTAGAAAATGGCAGCATGACACAGTCCAGGACAAACCACTGCTCTAGTAAAGACACGTCCAAGCTATCCATCTCCCATCTCCACTCTTCCACTACCCCTAGGTTTGTAGATTAGGACCCTTTATTTATATCTCGCAGATAAATCCATTGATCGTTAGAGAGGGAAATGACTCATGAAGCTAGCACAGTTGGCACTATGAATAGCACCAATGGGCAACATTTCCATACTTCATGTACTATGGGCAGACACCTAAGTACATTGCATGCCTTGGTCCTTCTAGTCCTCATAAAGGTCTTCTAGAGGAAGTCAACATTATCTCTGCTTTACAGAGTGGGGATATAAGATGGGAGCAGATTACCAGACTGCTTGAAGTTCACAAGGCTAGCATGCACTCAACCTGGAAGCATAACCCCAGCTGGTTTGGTTCTAGAATCTCTGCCTTTACCCGTTACTCTACACTGTCTCCCACACCCCACCCTGGATGTTAGCACTCAGTAACCTGACTACAGCCTAGAGGACTTCAGTCACCATAGAAACAATTTTGTGCTGGTTTCTCTTCGAGAGCAAACCCCAAATCCATACTTGACACTGCAGAACACACAAGGTTAATGCCTGAAAGAGCCCGTGGCTTCCAAAGTCCTCCCTGCTCTGCTGTGGAAAATTCAGAGTGATTGCTGATCTGGTGGTGGGGGTCCCCGTGGGGGGTCCAGGGTCTTAAGGGCCATTAACCAGCCTTGTCATGTTGTCAAGTACTTTAAAAGCCTATCTTTCATTTTATGGCACTGTTCAGACTTAACTGAAAACCTCTTCATTGCTAGTTCATCTGAATACACAAATGCAGCTCAAAAAGACAGTGATCTACACAGAGGCGTTCCTGGTGGGGCTGTGATGCTTTCTCTAATTCTGACACCAGAGCAAATAGAGTAGGAGTGGCTGGCTGAAGCCATTGAGGTCCCAGAACCTATTCATAAGGTATGCCACCCTTCCTACTCCCAGAGGCAGAAATTGTTCAAGAAAGGAGTAGTGAAGGAGGTGGCCCTTAAAATAGGTCAGCTGGCCAAGGCTATGTGATGTCCAGTGATGGATCTGTGAGTGACACTGCCTCAGGCTGAATACAGGACTCGGTCTGCAGCTCTGTCTCTGTAAGTTCTAAGAGAGAATGCAATTTAACTTTAACAGTAAAATGGAGCACAAGAAGTAAGGTATTGGTCAGTCAGTGCGAGGACTGCTTGAAGTGTTGTACCAAGGTTCCCATGGACTTTGCTACTTCACCAAGTCTCCAATGGAAGTTTGAGGACTCACAGCATGTGAAATGGAAGGCATCAAGCCTCACCTTCTTAAGAGCCCTCCTTAGTCCCCCCACTTTTAGCACCCATAGCAGCTACATACCCATTTTCTCCCCAATTATCTCCAGCACTGGTCTTGTGGTCCTTTTGCCTTCCTTACCTGGCCCAGGATGGCGTTGAGGCGTTCTGATTCACAATCCACCACCACCAGCCTCTCCTTTTTCTTCTCCAGGTCCTGAAAGAGCATCCGGTATCCTTCCTCAGTGGTTGTCAGAATGTTGACAGCTGTCACCTGCCAGTTCTTCTCTGCGGCTGTATCTAAGACTCTCTGAAGGACTGACAGGCCTGCAGCGGAGGGGAGGACAGAGAAACGGCAGTGTCAGCATTCACACATGACATCCATGTCTGCCTGTACTTGATGCAGCCCACCCCTACTTCCAGCAGGCACATTTAGCTCTCTCTCTCTACATGCACTTCCATGGGATGCTTGATGCTATCTGTACCTACTTGCCCTGTACACCCACTGCTATTCACTATTCATGTTTAGTTCTCTAGGAGGTCACTGCTGTCTTCTACCCTATTTCTGTAGCAAGTGCAGTTCCTGCTCCCTGTGTGTCTTAATGCCACAGTGGCAATCACTTGCTCTCTCTCTCTCTCTCTCTCTCTCTCTCTCTCTCTCTCTCTCTCTCTCTCTCTCTTTTTGTGTTCTGTATGTTGGACACGACAGTAAGAAGGACTGTTGATTAAAAACACCTTTAAAGGCTTAGATCTGAAATATAACCTAAATTACTTTGATGGGCTCACTGCTTGTGTGGACTTTGGTTTCTTCCAGAGTAAAGTGGCAGCCTGAATAATGTCTGCCTCACAGGGCTGATAAAAATTAAATAGGAATGTTGGGTGTGGGGTGGCCTGATGCCTTAAGGGTTCTTTAAATGGTAACTGCTTTTATTTTGGGACAGTGGTACTCTGAACGAGAAAAGTATCAGATTGGCTCATGCATATGAACATTTACTAGGTTCCTAATTGGTGGCACTGTTTGGGGAGGTTATGAAATCTTAAGAAGGTGGGGTCTTAATAGAGGTATTATGCCTCCTGGGAGTGGGGGTTCAGGTTTTATAACTTTGTTCCATTTCCTGTCCTCTCTTTCTCTGCTTCCCACCTGCAGATGCAATGCAAAGAGCCTGGCTTCCTGCTCCTACCACCATGCCTTCCCCACCATGATGGACTGACTATCTCTCGGGAATGGTGAGTTAGAATAAACTTTCTTACTTAAGATGCTTTTGTCAGGGCATTTTATCATAGCCACAGAGAAGTAACCAACCCAGAGAAATTTAGTAATTGCTTATTGAGCAGGCCAACTTAGTATCTAAAGGTAGCTAATAATGGTGAATTGAATTTGTGAAATTTGGATATGGTTCCAATAGCTAATACTTTGTCATACAGTAGGTGTTCAGTAAATGTGTACTCACTGCTTTCGGATTAAGACTGACCTCATGGAGGGGCCTGTTTCTCAGCACTACTGTTCTCCTCTTATAGTCACCCAAGTTGTCCTTGCTTCCTTTTGTCCAGCAAAGGACCACAAACTAAGTGTCATGTCTCAGTGGAAATGTATAGCTTACACTTCAGGAATCCAGGGCCATGTTGTTGGCAGAGCTGGTTGCTCTCTTAGTCTCTGGGAGAGAATCCATTCTCTTGTCTCTCCAGCTTACATTTGTCTGCCCTCTCTGCTCATATCCTTTAGCTTATGGTTCATCTTCAAAGCCAGCTAGGATGGTCTAGGCTTTCTCATTCAATCTGACCTCAGCTCTTCTGATCCCACACTGTCACAGTTAAAGACCTTTGAGATTAGTACTAAGTCTAATGGAGTGTTCTGGAACAATCTTTACTTTCAAAGGTCAGTTCTTGATCACCCTTCATTGCATCTGTAACCTTGACTCCCCATTGGCAATAGCAGTCACACATTTTCCAGCTTCAGAGACAAGGAAAGGGACAGGGGGATGGGAGAAGTGGGTCTTTATTTTGCTTGTCACAGACTACTACATTACTGTTAATCTTTTGTACACATCGAATTTCTTACTCCTAGTAACACTGCTAATTCTTTCTATAGTGACCAATATGGTGTCAGGCCTCAGGAACCTCTCTAGATTGCTTCTGGTCTGATTTTTCCACTTTGGTTGATTTCCAGTGAAAGTTGTTTGATGTGAGTGAGCCACATATTTGCTGAACCTTCCCTGTGTGTCTGGTGCTATTCTGCTGGCTTTCCTCTTTTAATTCACTGGATTCTAGCAGGTCAGTCTTATTCTGATACCTATTTTGCAGATGTGGACACCAAAGCTCATTAGTCCATGGCCATATAACCAGAAAATGGTAGAATTTAGGGCTCTGAGTTCTGAGTTAGACATGGCTCTTTGCAGAGTGTAGGTCTTTCTATCAACCCAAGAAGTTTCTAACAATAAGTTTCTCTGGAGTTGTTATGGCTTGAACCTTTATTATGGCACAATATTATTCTGAAAGGGATCATTGGCAGATGACCCACACAGTGGCTGATGCCTGAGAAGGGAAATAATCAAAATATGGAAAGAGAAGGAGAAATGAAAGAAAATAGAAAGAAATGGATGCTTCTGCTGTGTCCCTCTGTGTACCTTCTTTTTTGAATGGCACCTCCCACACTGCCTATAAAACTGTCTTAATCAGCCATTCTCTTGTTCAAGGTATCTAAGATTCTTTGTGGGGAACTGCCAGTGAAGTACTCCCCTGCCTCAGTTTCTAGACTTTTGAGTCCATTTGTCTCTTTACAGTGTTCTTACAGGACTAGGCCATACATAAGAAGACAGCACATGGCAAGCACATACCATAAGGCTCAGAAAGAAGAGTTCTTGTATAGAAGATGAGTGAAGAGAGAAAATTGGAGTGATGCAGTAGAATGGTTGGACCATGTAAGTAGATGTGATAAATAAATGCACTGCAGGATAAGGAAGTTACAGAGAGTAAAAAGTATGAGAAACAACTGGAAAATGTGATGGCAAAGTTCAAAGGGAGAGGACTACAAGCACTAGGGGGAGGGCAAGGATGATGGTGATGACGACAATGATAGTAAGAATGGATGACAGTGATGAGGACGGTGATGGTGGTGGTGATGATAGTAGTCATGATAATGACAGTGATAATAGGATAGTGATAGTGGTGATGGTGAGGGTGATGATGGTGATGATGGTCAAGATGATGGTGGTGATGAAGATGATGACGGTGATGGTGGTGATGATAAGGATGTAGTGATGATGGCAGCAGTGGTGGTGACAGTGATGATGGTTAGTAGTGGTGATGTTGACAGTGAAGGTAGTTTTGATGACAGTTGACAATTAGTGATGATGGTAGGATGGTAGGCGTGATGAGGATGACGACAATGAGGATGACAAGGACGATGAAGATGATGAGAATAATGGTGACAATGAGAACGAAGATGATGAGGATGGTGTTGATGACGATAATGATGATGAGGAGGAGTGTGACAATGATGATGACAATGAGGATGATGATGACGATGATGACGATGAGGATGACAACAATGATGATGATAAGATAATGAGGATGACGATGATGATGATAAGATAATGAGGATGACGATGATGATGATAAGATAATGAGGATGATGATGATGATGATAAGGATAATGAGGATGACGATGATGATGATAAGATAATGAGGATGATGATGATGATGATAAGGATAATGAGGATGACGATGATGATGATGATAAGATAATGAGGATGATGATGATGATGATAAGATAATGAGGATGACGATGATGATGATAAGATAATGAGGATGACGATGATGATGATAAGGATAATGAGGATGACGATGATGATGATAAGATAATGAGGATGATGATGATGATGATAAGATAATGAGGATGATGATGATGATGATAAGGATAATGAGGATGACGATGATGATGATAAGGATAATGAGGATGATGATGATGATGATAAGGATAATGAGGATGACGATGATGATGATAAGGATAATGAGGATGACGATGATGATGATAAGGATAATGAGGATGACGATGATGATGATAAGGATAATGAGGATGACGATGATGATGATAAGGATAATGAGGATGACGATGATGAGATAAGATAATGAGGATGACGATGATGATGATAAGGATAATGAGGATGACGATGATGATGATAAGGATAATGAGGATGACGATGATGAGATAAGATAATGAGGATGACGATGATGATGATAAGGATAATGAGGATGACGATGATGATGATAAGGATAATGAGGATGATGATGATGATGATAAGGATAATGAGGATGATGATGATGATGATAAGGATAATGAGGATGACGATGATGATGATAAGGATAATGAGGATGATGATGATGATGATGATAAGATAATGAGGATGATGATGATGATGATAAGGATAATGAGGATGACGATGATGAGATAAGATAATGAGGATGACGATGATGATGATAAGGATAATGAGGATGACGATGATGATGATAAGGATAATGAGGATGATGATGATGATGATAAGATAATGAGGATGACGATGATGATGATAAGGATAATGAGGATGACGATGATGATGATAAGGATAATGAGGATGACGATGATGATGATAAGATAATGAGGATGACGATGATGATGATAAGGATAATGAGGATGATGATGATGATGATAAGATAATGAGGATGATGATGATGATGATAAGGATAATGAGGATGACGATGATGATGATAAGGATAATGAGGATGATGATGATGATGATAAGGATAATGAGGATGATGATGATGATGATAAGATAATGAGGATGACGATGATGATGATAAGGATAATGAGGATGATGATGATGATGATAAGATAATGAGGATGATGATGATGATAAGGATAATGAGGATGACGATGATGATGATGATGATAAGGATAATGAGGATGACGATGATGATGATAAGATAATGAGGATGATGATGATGATGATAAGGATAATGAGGATGACGATGATGATGATAAGGATAATGAGGATGATGATGATGATGATAAGGATAATGAGGATGACGATGATGATGATAAGGATAATGAGGATGACGATGATGATGATAAGATAATGAGGATGACGATGATGATGATAAGATAATGAGGATGATGATGATGATGATAAGGATAATGAGGATGATGATGATGATAAGGATAATGAGGATGACGATGATGATAAGGATAATGAGGATGACGATGATGATGATAAGATAATGAGGATGACGATGATGATGATAAGGATAATGAGGATGACGATGATGATGATAAGGATAATGAGGATGATGATGATGATGATAAGGATAATGAGGATGATGATGATGATAAGATAATGAGGATGACGATGATGATGATAAGGATAATGAGGATGACGATGATGATGATAAGGATAATGAGGATGATGATGATGATGATAAGGATAATGAGGATGATGATGATGATGATAAGATAATGAGGATGATGATGATGATGATAAGGATAATGAGGATGACGATGATGATGATAAGGATAATGAGGATGACGATGATGATGATAAGGATAATGAGGATGATGATGATGATGATAAGATAATGAGGATGACGATGATGATGATAAGGATAATGAGGATGATGATGATGATGATAAGATAATGAGGATGATGATGATGATGATAAGGATAATGAGGATGACGATGATGATGATAAGGATAATGAGGATGATGATGATGATGATAAGGATAATGAGGATGATGATGATGATGATAAGGATAATGAGGATGACGATGATGATGATAAGGATAATGAGGATGACGATGATGATGATAAGATAATGAGGATGATGATGATGATGATAAGATAATGAGGATGACGATGATGATGATAAGGATAATGAGGATGATGATGATGATGATAAGGATAATGAGGATGACGATGATGATGATAAGATAATGAGGATGATGATGATGATGATAAGGATAATGAGGATGACGATGATGATGATAAGGATAATGAGGATGATGATGATGATGATAAGATAATGAGGATGACGATGATGATGATAAGGATAATGAGGATGATGATGATGATGATGACCACAGTGGTGAAGGTGGTATTAGTGGTGATGATGATGATGGTGGTGGTGGTGGTGGTGGTGGTGGTGGTGGTAGTAATAATGATGGTGATGACAGTGTTGATCATAATGGTGAAAATGGTGCTACCACTGTCAATGATGAAGATAATAGGCAGCAGATAAACATATATTGAGGAGTTTGGAGTACACTGAATACATTGTAGGCAATGAACAAACACATTTCAGCCATTATCTCACTAAATCTTCATGGTACATTCTTGAGATAATGACAATTCACTCTCCTTTTAGTCACAAAGGAATGAAGTCATGGAGAATTTGACCCACTATATGAGTGATGAAGCTAACACATCAAGAACCTGTACGAAGTCCCAGGATTAGGGAAGAGAGAACTTAGGTTCAGATCTTGTTCTGCTTTCCCCTCTATTAACTGTACTATGAGCTGTGGGCCACTTTGCTGAAAACCTTGAGTTTGGTGAATGGTGGCCCAGCTTGATGGGATAGAGGATCCTTCTCTCAAAGGATATATTTTCACATTCTGAGTTAAATAATGGCAACCAAGGAATCATCACACAGAAATTAGGCACCTGACTCGCTTCCCCATGTGTCCTAAGGAGACAGAAAGGCATCATTCTTCTTCCTGCTGGTGAATTTTCTCCATCCCTCAACAACCTCCTTTCCTTAACTCTTAGCTTACCCCGGTCAGCATCATAGATGTAGACAAAGGTCTGCCACTTATAATGGTCGATAATGCTAATGAGAGCTTCCTGTAGTTCCGGGCGCAGCTGAAGGACAAACTGATTGGATGTGTCAACAGGAAAACTTGGAGTAATGAAGCACACATGGAGGGCCCCACAGAAGGAGGTCAGCATGTTGACAGTCCTTCGTTCATAAAATCCAAAGATGGCATAGACTCCTTTGGAGAACTGGGAACAGACTAGAAAAGAAGATGAGAAAGGTTAGTGGCTAGGGAAAAGGCTCACTAGATAAAAGCACTTGTACAAACATCATAACCCAAGTTCTGATCCTAGCCCTCATGGAAATAGCACGGTTGCATGTGCTTATAACCCCAGCACTGAGGTGTGGAAACGTGAAAATTCCTGGGTCTCACTGGCCACAAGCAGAGCCCGGAATAGTAATCTCTAGACTTAATGAGAGGCCCTTGAAAGGAACAGTATAGAGAGAAGCAGAGGATGACACCCATATCCTCCCCTGGTCTCTGAACATGTGCACATAGGTTCACACACTTGCACATACACATGTGCACAATTCATAACTCCCCAAATTAATGAATAGAAATGCTCTAAACAAATGTACAGATGGTTCAAAAAAATCCACTTAAGCCACCATCGCTAACCATCTGCTGTCTAGCCATCCACCCTACCAATCAACCATCCACCCATGCCTTCAAATACCAATCTGTTCAACAGCTCATTGATCTCACTGTCTACCCATTCTATTCACACTTTCATGTGTGTGAACCCACATCCATCTGTCTATGGCCATTGCTTCTCAGATGCCTGTTACAGACCAGCAGTCATCATGATCACTGAGCACAGTAGCCACACGGCAAAGCACTTTCACACAATTAACCCCTCTTGTCACTACAATGACCCCATTAAGAAATGAATGAAAGGGACATTTTTAAAGAAGGTATATCAAAACCAAGGACTGAAAATTACTAGGCCTCTTTGTGTGAGGAGGTGACAGAGTAAGCACTGCTCCGATCACGAAAGTGTGAAGACATGAGTTTGCACCCTAAGGACATGGAAATCTGGGCACAGTAGTATGTTTGCCTGTAATCTTATTGCCTGTATAGTTAGATGGGAGGTGAGACAATAGATTTGCTGGCATCTCTTGGGCTAGCTAATCTGCACACACTGGAAAACAACAAAGGAACCTTGTCTCAAACAAGGTAGAAAGGATGAACATCTGAGATTGTCTCCTGACTCCCATGTGTGCATGCTTATGAACACATATGCACACACCACACAGTTAATGAACATGCTTATGTTACACATCTAGGTCAAATCCAGGGTGGACAGATGCGCTGGCTGGCTGCTTAGTCCTCTTTTATTTCTTTACCCACAGCTTTTAGGCAAAGCCTAAAACTTGCCACAGGAAGGATGGCAGCCTGCTACTGCTGCTGACATGGGTTCAGGAACACAAATATGGATTCTTTCCACCTTGCCTTTCCTCTCAGTGTATGCCTCCTATTGATGTTAATGTTGTGATCATACATCTTGCTAGCAGGTTTTCAGGCCTTCTAGAGCATCAGCCACAGTGATAGCTTAGCCATGTAAATATCCCCACAGGATCCATTATGCAGGATTCCAGCTGCTATGAATGCTGGTTTGCAGGTGACATTATTGCTGCTTAGAGTGTGATCAGAACAGGACTAAAGGCATGAGATCAGGTTGTTTGTCCGTCAGTCTGTAAACTTCACTTTTCTATCTGACCCAGGATGGAGCATTGACAGTCTTTGTCTCAGCCAGGGGACTCCCCTTACTTAATCCTGAGATGAGAACTTCAGTGCACATTACCATGCCGATGCCTTGGAAACCCATAACATGAACATTCCTAGAGAATTATTATTATTGTTAATGTGTTTTATTTTATTCTCTGAGAATTTCACATATGAATACATTGTGTTTCAGTTATAGTCACCCCTGACAGCCACACTCCACTCCAGGTCTGCCACTTCACCCCCAGCTTCATGTTTCTCTCAAGGTGACTGGCCCACTGACTGTTCATTCTAGACTAAAATATCATGAGACACTTTCTCTAACAGGCCCTGTGGCTGTCCCAGGAGCTGACGGTGATTATCATGGCCTGAACTTTATGCTACATAGTACTCTAAATTACTATCCATTGTTCACATGCTTTATAATGCTCAGGAAATGTCTTAAGCCTTTTGGACACTTTGTGATTGCTCTAAGAAAAATTTTTCTAATTAAATTTTAGTGTAGAAAAGAATGAACTTTATTACAACAGATTTTTCATCTGTGTGTTATTACTGTACTTCCTCCCTCATCGCCTTCTTCCTCGTCCCATTGGTTCCTTCATTCTCACCAACAACCCCCATGTACACCTTCTAAATCTAGATTCTTCGAAAGAGAAGGCATGATTAAAACTGTCTTTCTCCTTCCTATTGCCTTCTCCTTTCCCTTCTCATTAGACCCCTTCCTTCCCTGTGTGGTCTCCTTGTTACTGTCATGTGCACATGCACACACAGCACACACACGTGTTGAGGTTTGGTCTATTGATGTGTATGTAATGTTAAGTGGGACCCCGAAGACCTGGTTGCCCCAAAGAGGAGAGAGTCCTCACACAGACCCAAGTGATGTTATGTGGTCTTGCCCCCAAGTTATTTCTGATTTGTAAATAAAGATGCTGACAGCAATAGCTGGGTGGAAGAGACATAGGTGGGGTTTAGGGTTCCCAGACTTGGGGGTCTGAGGAGAACCACAAGAGAGAGAAAAAAAGCAAGGAAGAAGAGAAATTCACCATGGGTTAGGAATCAAGCAAACATGGCCTCTGATTGGCCATCCTGGCTGTCCCTTTGCACCTTGATTCCAGTGGTTTTGTCTCAGGGACTCTGCAATCTCTGGTCCCTTCTAGCCTGCAGGACTGTTCCTTTTCCTCTCCTCTCTGAGGTCCTGTCTTAATTTGTCTCACTTTCCCAAGCAGGCTTCTTCCCATCCCATTAGCCGCCCATCACCAACAGCCTCACTTTCCATCCTTCAGTCACTGTGTCTAAAGCCACAGCCTCGGCTTCTGCCTACATCTATAGCTGTTTTGTTCCATAGATTCTCTGAATATAGTAATTGTGACCCAGAGTCATCAGAGTGCTTGGAACACCATAGGTGCTCAAGAAATATTCGATGAATGAATTCATGCTGGGTGCTTGAGGGGACATTCACATGACCCAGGGTAGGCAGTGGAAGGGAGTGGTTGCCTGAGTCTCTTTTTCCCTTGCCCTGGGTGGCTTTCTTCTGAGGTGGTTCCTTAGCCTCCTCTACTCAAACTATTTTCTCATTCTGCCTAATGAGACTCACTTTCTGTGCACAGCCCACAATAGGCACTGCCTTTAAATATCTATTGTAATTACTAGACTCAGGTTTTCCATAAGGATGATTTTTTTTCTACCAGGAAACATGCATTGTATATTATCTACCTATGTTAAATATAGATTTGTCAAAATGCACAATCCATCTTCCAGGGGTTAGTGTGTATAGGAAGCACATAAACTCTGTTAAAATATTATAATAGGCTCCATGGTATTTTTAGGATTCCATCTCTTCCCTTGGGGCAGTGAAATACTGTCCTGTGGCATAAAAATCCAGCTTCCAGACCTATTCCCTCACGCCACTTTCCACTTTCACACAGTCAGTCAGATCTCTGGGGTCCTAGAGGCTGTGACACTTTTTCTTTTTTTGGGCTGGAACTTTAGTAGAAGTAGAGGGAAAAGCAGGTTGTGGGAAGGGAGGAGAAAAGGGTATGGGGAAGAAGGTAAAGGAAGAAGTAGGAAGGGAGGAAAGGTGAAGTGTGGGAAGGGAGAGTAAAGTGGGGTGAGGGGAGCAATGGAAGGTGGGGTGAGGAGGGAGGGAAAAGAGATGAGAAGGGAGGGAAGGTGGGGTGGGGAGGAAGACAACTCTCACTAAATCCAGAGACATAGCTGGCTACAACTTCTCAAATTACCTCCAAATTTTTCCCTAACAAGACTCTCTTTCATTCAAGTGGGTGCTCTATTCTTTAGACTAAGAGGGTGCATGTTAACACTGCTCCTTAAAAGGACGCAACATGGGAGTGGCCTAGCTTATATTTACTTGGGTGGACCCTGACTTGTAATCACCAAGCTGGATCTTTTCACTTTGATGTGTCTTCTCATTTCAGCTAAACTCTAGGATGAAGAGGGAGAGAGGGGGAGAGGGAGAGATGGGAAAGGAAACAGGAGAGAAAGAGAGGGATGAGAGAGAGCTGGCGGAGGGAGAGGGATGGGAAGGAAGAGAGGGAGAGGGAAGGAGAATCCACAGACCCAAGGTCTGTAGGGCAGGGCAGTCATTGGTTAAGTGTTGAGGAAGATAATTAGTGGTTATAAGACATGGCTTTGGAACTGTCAAATTAAATAGCACAGGAGAGCTAAGGCTCCATAGAGAAAGAGCTAGACTAGATGGCAGAAGACCCAGAGGGTCCTCTCTTCCTTTATCATCAGTACAAAGAGCATGAGTGACTGAGCAAATTCAGCCTTCTCCTGGGAGTTTCCTGAGCTGTGAAACAATGGGGTAGACTCAACCGCACTCAGAACTCCTTCAGACACCAGCATTCTAGGGTCTCATCGAGTTGACTGGAAAATAGTTACTAATTTAGCCTTTGAGCTGCTTGAGGCTCAGGCATTCAGGAACCCCCTTTGCAGCTCTTCAGTCCAAGCAGCTGGTAGAGTCTCGAGTCTTTAGATTCCACATGCGAAGTGCTGGCACCAAGTCCAGAGGCTTGTGGAGTCTCATTTAAGATGCATCCTTTGACCTGTAATGTGTTAGCTCTTCAGCAGAGGGTAGGTGAAGCCTGAGACAAATCAGAGTAGCTGGGGCAGGGGGTGCATTCCCAGACGTGACCAGCAGGGGTGAAGAAAGAGGAATGTCCCTAAGCAGAATCAGGACCCCAATGTGCATTAGCTGGAGCACAGAGTCCCAGGACAGATTCAGAGCAGACTGGGTAGTGTGTGGGGCCATTAGCACAGGGAAGTCCAGTCAAGTACCATACCTTCTGGTGACCATCAGTGTATGCTGCCATTGGACCACTATGGCCAAGGATGATTCTTCACACTGACTATTTTTATCCCACAAGGGAAACTACAAACTAGTGACCAGCACACAGGAAAGTATGGACCTGAGCTCTGCCACTCCAGGCTACAGAACCCAAGTTCCTGACATATTTGACATACTGCCTTTCAATGATGGGAAGAAACAGATTGGCCAACAGGCCAGCTTCAGGCTCTGAACAATTCTTAAGTGCCCTTCCCCTGGTCAGGTAAAAAGGCATTGCTTCATTGAGCCATATACATGGATCGATCAGTCTGTCTGTCTGTCTGTCTGTCTGTCTGTCTGTCTCTATCTATCTATCTATCTATCTATCTATCTATCTATCTATCTATCTATCTATATATCTATCATCTTCTATACCTATTAACCTCTGTCTTTTATCTGTATCAACCTATCTGTTTATACATATGTATTTATTTTGCTGTGGTGTGATCTTGCTGTTCTTTTATGTCCACTCCATCCTAAGGAGATCATTCATGCTTATATACATACATACATACATACGCTCATTTATTCTCCCATGAATGATCTCACTGACCCATTTGTTCACTTCTAAACTGCCAGATTCTGATCCTCATAAGGTATTTTATAGGGCAATAGAGATGTGTTAATGAGGTTGGCAGGCCCCCAACCTCAAGGATCAACACACTGACAATAGAGGATAATGACTGTTACTAGAAAACAGTTACAAGTAACAACTCAGTCTTAGTGTCCATTAGGGATGAGTCCATGATTCAGGTAAGGATATTTAGCCTTAACCTGAAGAGGGAGCTCAGTGGGTAAAGTGCTTGGAATGAATGAAACTGAGTTTAGACAACCAACACTCACATAACAATCCTGGTGTGGCGAGGTGTACCTGCAATACTAGCCCAAGGGAGGCAAAGACAAGGCGACAGAAGGATCTCTGGGCCTTGCTGGTGTCTGGTGTCAGTGAAACAGTGAACTTTAGATGCAGTTAAAGAATGTCTCAAAAATGAAGTGGAGAGAGATGGAGGAAGACACCATCAACCTCTGGTCTATGTATGCACAGGTGAAAACACACACACACACACACACACACACACACACAGAGAGAGAGAGAGAGAGAGAGAGAGAGAGAGAGAGAGAGAGACAGAGACAGAGACACAGACACAGAGACACAGACACAGACACAGAGACACAGAGAGACAGAGACAGAGAGACAGAGACACAGAGACACAGAGACAGAGACACAGAGAGAGACAGAGACACAGAAAGACAGAGACACAGAAAGACAGACACAGAAATACAGAGACACATACAGAGAGACAGAGAAACAAATTGGCAGAAAGAAAGACAGAGAGAGATATACAGGCAGACACAGAGAGAAAGACAGACATACTCAGAAAGAGAAAGACAGACAGAGACAAAGAGAGACCCAAACAGATTGAGAGACAGAGAGACATACAGAGAGACACAGAGACAGACAGAAAGACAGAGACACGCAGAGACACAGAGAGGCAGACAGACAGACAGACACACATATATACATACACACAGAGCATCACTAGCACTCTTACGCCTTATAAGAAAGCATCAGTCAAAATAGGGTGTTAGCTGTAGTCCTTGTTTACAAAGCATATTCCAGGGGTAAGGAATGGCAGGCACAAGGGTCCTCGAAGACAGAGACGGAGCCAGGCAATGCTGGACCATACCACCGTGTCCTGTACTAGGGTCGCTGCCTCCAGGACAGTCTGCAGGAGAGCAAATCCAACCACTAGAGTGAAAATTGAGGCCAGGACTCTCCCTTTGGGAGACACAGATCAGGAAAGCCCCCAAGCTGCTCAGCTTGGCAGCCCAGGCCAGCCTGCTGCTCACAGGAGCCCTTTGATAGTCAGTCCTGGTTGCAGCACCATCCACTTAGTATCAATAAATCTCCAGGCCCTGGGCACTGGCCCTGACAGCTCCCTCCATGGGAGGGAACTCCCTGTATTAGCTGCTTTGTAATTGTCACTTCCTTTAAGGCCTCTCTCTCTGACATTTCTCCTTAGTTCCTGGCTTCAGTCCCTGGAAGTGTGTCAGCCTCATTGTAAATAGTGGATAACGAGGAACGAGGTGACGGGGACATTTCCATGTTGGGGGAGGGAGCTGGAGCATACACACATATTGGAGAACGTTTAGACACTCACCTGGACTTCATATATACCTAAGCAACTCTATCCTTTTAGGTAGGGCTCTCATTCAACTCTAATGTATTGTCATTAAACATGCTTCATATCTGTCACTTGGAGGACAGTGCCCCCCCTTTACATGCTCCAGCTCCAGTTTTGACCCATGCAGTATTACCATCATGCAAGGAATTGCTCCCATTCCCTCTGAATGAAAGAACACTCCTTTAGGATGCTGTGACATGCCTCGGTGTCATTATCATTTAGTAGGTAAGCCCTCAACAGTCCTCTAATATAGTCAACAAATATTCACTGTTGCTAGAAAATTGAGATATTGTGATGACCCAAGACATACACGTTTCTGGTCTTCCTGGGGATGTTTTATTTTTAAATGACTTCAGAAAGTCCTGCATCAAGGGGAATCATGGAGGAACCCCTGAGATGGCAGTAAGAAGTCAGTGAGAACAAAGGATCCTTCTTGCTGCTACAGCCAGTGTGGCTTCAGGCCAGGCTGTGTGCTGCCTGTCCAGGTAGCAGGTTTTCTGCCTACTGGGTGACAGGGGAGGAAGCATTAGAGCAACTGCAGAGGGTGAGGCAGACTGGGGTGGAGGGCACAGCGTAGCACTGGAGGCAGACCAGGACCTGGGTACACAGGGCCACTCAGGAACAGACCAAGCTAAGCCGCCCTTCTCTGTGCCAGTATTTCTTCCCCCAGCTTGGCTCGTTGGCTTCTCTCTTCAATTGGAGGAAGATGGTTGCCTGGAAGATGGCTGCAGAGGACTCACCTCCCTCTGAGCTGCATGGAGCATTCACTGTCCAGCTGGAGTACTGATGACCAGGCCCTGGAGGCCAGTGAGATGTGATTAAGTATGAGGTTGGGAATTAGAACAAGGTTGGACTCTGGTTATGGGGTCTGCATTCACTGTGTGGGTGTTGTGCTGAAAGCAGGGGTCAGGGCAGACTGACTAAAGAGCCTTGGCACAGAGGCTGGTCAGGGGCTCATTGCTTTGCATCCTGAGCTGTACTGAGAACATCTGGGTGATGGGGTTGTCCTTTCTTCTTCCCTCCCTCCTTCACACCTTCATCTTGCCCCTCTATCCCTTCCTCCCTTCTTTCTTCTTTCCATTTTTCCATTCTTCCTTCCTTCCCTCCATCTCACCTTTCTTTCTTTGCCTTCTTTCCTCGCATCCATCCCTTCCTTCTCCTACTCTTCCTCCTTCCTTCCTCGTATTCATCCCTTCCTTCATCCTACTCTTCTTCCATCCTTTCCTCCCCGCTTTCTCTCCCCTCCCTCTCTTTCTCTCCTCTTCCCCCCATTAGAACTTTCATACTCATTAGAGGTATGTATGTGGCTCTATGGAAAAGAATGTTCTATTTCTTCTCCATGTTACTCATCTAAACAAAGGTCCACTCAGCACATCATACATGTTGGGCAGAGAGTGGGTGCCAGGTTTCAACACAGGCTGTGACAGGTCAGTGATGCAGGTGGTGAAAAATTCTCAAGACAGAAAATGGCAGAAGTAGAGTTTGTTAGATACGCTGTGGTCTCCTGCAGGGGGCAAGTGGGTGAGGACAACAGAGGCCTCCTGGGGGCTTCCTTTGTGAGGGCACAGTTCTACGTGGGCAGCAGGGAAGTGCTTCAGCGCCATGGGCTTACTCAGATCAGCAGCAGTCTAGCCTTGAGGCAATGAGAGTCTTGTGTTCAACCTCTTATGCTAAACTAGCATCCACAACAGGAGGATCAGCACTGGATATACAGTCTCCACTGTCTTGGAGCCTGGAGTCTGGAAGGGAAGAGAGATACCAAAAACATAGAGGATCCTTTTAGATACTTCAGGTGCTGAAATGAGACCAGGACAGAGGGGCTGGACTACCTCTGGCAGATGTCAGAAAGCCCCTCTCTATAGCAGCCATGATTGAGTTGAAAAACATAAAGATCTGAGGATAATGATGAAAAATGGTTTAGAGTTGGCTAGGCAAAGGGCCAGGGAAGGAGCTGCACGCAGAGAAGCAGAAGCCCTAAACAGGGCTCAGCAGCAAGATATGAGCTTGGAAAGCAGAAGAAAGGCCAGAGCTGGAGCTCAGCCGTGCCGCACTTGCCTAGCATGGCTGAGACCCTGGCCCTGCCCCCCCATCTATCCTCAACTCTGTGTGTGTGTGTGTGTGTGTGTGTGTGTGAGAGAGAGAGAGAGAGAGAGAGAGAGAGAGAGAGAGAGAGAGAGAGAGAGAGAGAGAGAGAGAGAGAGAGAACCAAACTAGACCTCCATTCTGAGGTAGGCTCACCAAAGTGTACCCAGCACATCCAGAGGATGGAGTATTTGATGTGAGGATGGAGAGAAGGCAGGCTTGAAACTGTGAGTAAGGCTAACAAATTAGTGCTCTTCAAGGTCTAGGGCACTTTGTGTGTGTGACCTGGGAATCTGTAGAGTTCTTGCCCCAGGTTTAGTACAACACTAGTTCATTTCAGATTCTCCCAACTCTGGCTATATAGTGCAAGTCACAGGACAAGGGACACTGTGGGTAGAAAGGCTATCCTGAGTCAATTGGACAGTTTGGAAATGGGAATGGGCACATATGACTTACTTAATGGTGAGATTACTAGTAGAGGAGGCCCTGAGTTCGTGAGTCCCAGCATTCTTGGCCATTTGCAGACCTTAGGCTTGGGGAGCCCGACTGCCTCCAGTTCTCTTCCCTTCCAAAGCCTTTCCACTAAAGCCACACTTCTGTGTCTGAAGAAGTGTGTGTCTATGAAATTCTATCTAAAGCACAGGCGTTGTTAGTGTGGGTTCTTGGAAGTTAAGAGTGCAAACTCATGGAGGCTACAAAGGAGCAGCCCTAGGATCAGTGTTAGGATGTTCTAGAGATGCTCTTCAGAGTGTCACCATCGCCCCAGTCAAAGTGTCAACAGCTTCATTCAGCTCAAGATTGCTCAGGGTGTGGGTTACCTGAAAGGCCAGGGGAAGTGGGCAAGCAGACCTTTTACTAGAGACAGCAAAGTGTGGGTCCTGTGAGCAGAAGGGACTGCATGTTGGGAGCACCAGTCAAGAGATGGATGCAGGATTTCACAATGCTCCTATTTTATAAGTCAGAGTCTAAGATCATGCTAGGAGCTACATCAATGTCACATAGTTCTAAGCACTGAGTGTTCAGTAACATGCCATATCTGATGCTATTATTATCTATGCCCAGGAGGCTGAGCTCTGAGATAGAGAAATGAGAGATGCACACAGTGCCTCACCCATCATAAAGGGTGCATTATTCTTTATAACTCTTATGGGGATTTGTACAATGATTATATAGTATTTTCAGTAGATGGATGAATGAACAAATGAAAAGTTGTGTATGTGTGTGTGTGCGTGTGTGCATGCGTGAGTGTGCGCATGTACAGGTTAGAATTGTCTTCCATGATCACACTCTGTCTTAAATTTTAAGGCAATGTATCTCCCTTTCAAACCAAAAGCTACTGACTCCGCTAGCTCCAGGGATCCCCTGAGTCTCTGCCCCCTGAGTATTATGGTTCCATGCCTGCCTGACATTTAAACAGTTCTGGAGATCTTATTGTGGTCCTCATATTTGAGCAGCTCATGTTTTACCCACTCAGCCACTTCGTCTGTCTCTGAGGTGGATTCTTGACTTCTGACTCCATCTCCCTTGTCAATGGTTACATGTTTCCAAATGCCTTTCTGAGTATTGTAACTTTTTACTTTTTACCTACAATGGAGGTAAAGCTCCCTTGGAGGAAAAGGTTTCTCAAGTCTACTGTTTTTCTTGCTACATAAGATGGACTGAATCCTGTGTGTACCCACTGAGGAATAAACACAAGCCCTTTTTCCACATTCTTCTGAGAGAGGTCACCATCTACATCCATGGGTCTGACTGATAGGTATGCGAAAGCCTGGATGTGTCATCCACCCCACTCTAGGAGGTCACTTCCTGTCAGCTTAGACAGACAGGATGAGAGAGAGGCAGCTCTCTGGGCTGGTGCTGAAATCCAGCCAAGCCTGATGAATTCTACCCACAGCATGCAGTCTCCTCAGCCGTGCTCCCTAGGCATGGAGGTTCGCATCCTCTTACGTAACTCAGCCCTTACCGTGTCAAATGGGTTCAGAAGGAAGGATTTTCACACTGTGGAAAACTGTAGCTCTTCGGACTGTGATGGACAGGGAGTCTGTCAAGGGAGGACAGACAACACACACTGTCCCTGACTCATCGATGATTCAGGAACTGAAACTCACAGGGTCATAGATTTTAGTACTAAAGGTACCTGGTCTTAAGGGACTACTGACCTAGAAAAATTTTCCTACCAGACAACTAGCTGATCAACTACACTTTAAGCTTTATTTCATTTGAATATGTTTAGAATATGCAAAACCTGCATCAAGGTTATGACCAGTTGATCCTTCCCTTCCCTTCATGGTGTGATATTGTCCACCTTGATGTTCCAGGTGGCTGGCACCGCCAGCAGCAACACCATTCTTCTTCTTCTTCTTCTTTTTTTTTTACACCATTCTTCTTATTGGTCACTATGGTTGTAATTTTCACTCCAAACAATCACTGTGTTCCTGTGTACCAGTGCTATGCTAAGTACTTTCTATGAATACTAATTTAATAATTACTAATGAGAGAGGGGCCACAGTGATAGAACCAAGGGCTTCGCACATGCTAGGCACTCTAGTTTCCTTCCTGTTGCTGTTATAAAACACTCTGACTAACAGCAGTCTGGGAGGAAAGAGTTACCTCAGCTTACACTTCCAGGGACACTCAGTCACTGAGGGAAGTCAGGGTGAGAATCTGAAGCAGAAACCAGAGGAACAAGGCTAGTTGTCTCACTCACTGGCTCATGCTAGGCTAGCTTTTTCATACAGCTAGAACCAGCTGCCAGGGGAACCGTGCTACCCAGAGTAGGTCAGACCCTCCTACATTCATTGATAAACAAGACCATCTCTCACATACATGTACACAGTCCAATCTGATCTAAGGCCAGTTAAGGCCAGTTCCTTAACTGAGACTTTTCTCTGATGACTCAAGGTTATGATAAATTGACAATCAAAACTAACCAGGACAGGAGGTAAGAACTATATTGCTGGGAAACACCCTTAGCCCTAACAAAACTAGTGAAAGATATAGTTATTGTCTTAATTGATAGGTAGCAACCTGAGTTTGAGTGACCCACCCAAAGTCACACTTCCATTCTGTAGAAGACTGAGAATCCAGGCACATCTGTCCTACCACAGGAACAGTATGTCATTCTTAGTTCTTATCTATCCATTTCCTCTCATAAATGCCCTGTAAGTTGAGCAAGGAAGGAATAATGGCTCCTGAGCCCATGTATAGATGAGAAAGGAATGAGGGACCATGGAGAAAAGTCTGGCCTCAGATCTCTTTTTGATGGTGTCTATGGTGACTAAAGTATACTGTTTACAACATGAGGAAAGGAGGCAGGGGAAAGGAGCTCGAGACGACCCAAACTCACGAATGGCATCTCAGTTACAAGAAGGCTGTCTCTTACTGCCCTCTATGTAAGGGTCAATGGTGCCTCTATGCTCTTAGGTGAACACCAGCTATGACCATACAAGGGCAGTAATGTGTTGGATCGGCATTGAGGTTCTTAGTTCCAAATTTCTGTCTCACACCCTGGCAGGCAGCTTTGTATGAGAGGACCTTTGACACTGTCCCCTCAGCTACTGGCCTGCTCTGATGAGATGGCAGAGGAGCTCCGCCTTGAGTAGAAATGTATGTTCAGAGATCTGTACAGAGACTTGTTATGTGCCAGTAAGCACTGTGTATTGGGCCATGGGAGGACAAGGTGTAGGCATATGTGGGCCAGTCAGCTCTGTTCAAGGGCTTGGTCTGCAAGCCAGGCAAGGAGCTCTTGTTTGGAATCAGATGAGGGCTGGGATTGGAGGTGGATCTCAACAAGGATTCTTTTTGAACTGAGCCCAGGGGCCAAGGCAGAGGCTGCAGTTTAAGATGCAGTGAGCACGCGTGAATGTCTTGTGAGGCAGGAGGTGGGATTCACTGCTAGGCCCTGGTGGAGGTCAAGTCTACCTAGCTCAAAGACCTAAGTATATAAGCCAGCCAGAATAAACAAAGGCAGGGGCATCAGCCGAGGGAAAGGGACTATTAGAGCTTTCTAACTTCCTCTCCTTTTGGCTCCATCACCCCTCAACCCCAATCACTAAACATCTCTTGTTGGTTGTTTAAGGAACCATCACTATGAAGAGTACCAGGCCAATCATTCATCCAGTGAAGCAGGCTTCCTCTTTGGCTGCCCTGATTCCCATTTCCTGAGTGAGTAGGAAAAAAAAAAAGGCCTCTTGTTTCTTATTTGCTATTCTCTCCCTGTGAAAATCATACTTGCAAATGTACCTTCCTTAGCCAAGCAGCAAGTGCACATCTCAGTGCACACCTGCGAATTTGATCAGCACCTGTCAATCAGGGCCAAAGTTTCCTGACATCCACAATGACAGCCTGAAGGTGCCCTTAATGGCAAAAATCTACCTTCTATCTAGAGGACTGTATGCTTGGGAGACTAGAGGGACAAAAAGGAAGTCGTAAGAAGGCCAGTAACAGAAACTTCCTAGATCTCAAAACTAAATGACATCATCAGACTCAAATCCCTTCTGTATCTCTCCGAATTCACTCCAGACCCCACCTCAGTTGATTTCCAGGCTCTGAACACCAATCAGACTGAGGACCACACAAAAGAAGGCTGAACCCTTTCCTTTCCACAGAAGAGAATCTGCCTGCCACTGTTCCTACGCCTAGAATTTCTCTTTGGATTGGTGTGAAGCATCGCGGGCTTCACACTCTGGCTTCTCCCAGGTTTTCTCCCAGTACATGCGTCCTCCATTTGGACTTCAGACTGGTCATTTTCTTACCATTTCTCTCTCTTTTTTTGGGGGGGGGATTACTATTTTGCAAATGTCTTAGGAGTTTTGCACAAGAACACTTGGTAGCATCCTTATATAGCATTCACAATGCCCTGGGTTCAATCCCCAGCACCATATAAACAGGGAATGGCTGCCTATTCCTGTGATCCCAGTATGCCAGGAGTGGAGGGAAGAGGATGAGGCATTAGGTCATGCTTAGATCCACAGTGAGTCGGAGCCTAGCCTGAGCTGTGTGAGACCCCACCCACACATTTCTTAGATACCCTACTCCTATTTCGAGTAGTATTCACTTTTCTTGGGGATTAGTTTTATTATTTGTGGTGTGGGATTCAGGTGGCTCCCATGCTCTGTAACCTGCCCATCTCTCACATAGAACTTTATGGAAGGATGAATTGAGGCATAAAAGCAGGGAGCACAGGCTGCCCAGCCTTGGGAAGGAACTCAGATCTGGACAATTACCACCCGCTGACACTGTAACTGGAACCCAGCGGCTCCCCAGCACTCCATGGTTAGTGTCTTTTGTACCAACATTTGAATTGCTTTTCTAAGGTTCTCAGAACACGTCAGGAAATAGTTCCACCTGAGAAGCAATACAGGGGCCTGGAATTTCAGAAGAAATTCTGAAAAGAGCGGTGTGTATGCGGTTGTCCTGGGGCTTCTTCTTCCTATGCCCTGTGAAAATGAAGTTCCCTGGAGAGTGTGTATGTAGGAGAAAGGTGCAGCTCAAATGGACTCTGAAACAAATAACAGGCAAAGAAAGAAAGGAAGACGGGCATGCATGCTATGGAGTGGGTGAGAAGTTGTGGAAAGCAGCCCAAGGAAACTGTGTCCACTGTCTTGCTTTTGTGTGACAACCCCAGAGAGCTCCAGATAGAAGTAGCTTAACTCATGTCCTCAGCTTCTCTCTAAACAGCCCACACTGTGGCAGGCAGGGAACCATTTCCTTCCAGGTTGCCATTCTTCTGCAATGCTCCCCAGAATCTCCCTTCAACACACAGAAAACTTGCACAGTCTTTGAAACCCAGCTAGATGCGGATTCCAGTAGAAAACCTTACAGAAAAGGTCACTCCTCTCTTCCTGCTCTGATGAACTTTCTTGGCATTTGTCTCCAGAAGGCTGTGAGCTTTTTTTTTTTTTTTTTTTTTTTTAGGGGAAAGGCTTGGTTCCAATTTGTTTTTAAGATCTCTGAGCTTAGCCCTGGCTTTGACATACACATGTTGGTGGGTGGACATGTGCTGATTTGCTCACTTGAGACACCAAGAAGACAGCACCTCTTCCATGCAGTGAGGCTCAAAGCATGGAGTCAGA
This sequence comes from Tokudaia tokunoshimensis, assembly GCA_036184795.1. Taxonomy (NCBI): domain Eukaryota; kingdom Metazoa; phylum Chordata; class Mammalia; order Rodentia; family Muridae; genus Tokudaia; species Tokudaia tokunoshimensis. Next base: position 65,185,505 of record BTHU01000010.1, read on the forward strand.
GTAAGACTGAGACTTACCATCCAGTGAACTGTGCTGAGGAACCATTGCTTACTTCAAATGGGGTGCAGAGGAAAAGAGAGAGTCACCCCTTCTCTACATGGCCTTCCTGGAGTTGTAAGGCTTGCTCTGAGTTGCAGTCAGTAAATACTAAACAAGAGAAAAATGGCCAGCTGCCTAGGTCCTCGGAAGGATTTCTCTCTATGCAATCGCACAAGATTTTTAAAAATTAGCTCAAAATTTGACCAAATTAATGACTTATCCCACCAAAAAAAACCAAGAATATAATTTATTTTAAACTGACTTTTAACAATATCTGCTATTTATCCTTTGATTATTTTATGAATGTAATGTAAGGTATCCTAATCATACCTACCCCTCTTTCCTCACACCCTCAACAAGTCCTTCTCCTGTCTTCATGCTGTCTCCATTCTTAAAAACATCTCTGAGTTCAAATTAGTGTTGCCTGTCAGAGTGTTCACTGCTCTTGTTGAGTTGATCTTACACAGGTAACCACAGCTGAGTGAGTTCATGAAGACTATGTCCATGCCGTGTCCACAAGACAGCATTTCACAGCATCCTCTGCTTCCTCCAGCTCTTACCTTCTTAACTCCATGCTCACTCACAATATTCCCTGAGCCTTGACAGGATGTAAGTGCAGACATAGATGTCCCATTAGGGTTAAGCATTGGCAGTCACTTATTCTCAGGACTGTCCTGGCTACTTTCATGTCAATTTAACACAAGCTAATCTGAAAAGAGGGAACCTCGTTTGAGAAAATTCACAAGATCCAGCTACAGAGATTTTAATTGGTGATTGATAAGACAGGGCCCAGCACATTGTGGGTGGTACCAGGCCTGGGCTGGTGGTCCTGGGTTCTATAAGAAAGCAGGCTGAGCAAGCCATGATGAGCAAGTCAGTAAGCAGCACCCCTCCATGACCTCTGCATCAGATCCTGCCACTAGGTTTCTGTTCCTGTCTCCATTGCTTTCAAGTATGAACTGTCATATGGAACTGTGAGTGAAAGAAATATTTTCCTCTCTTAAGTTGCTTTTTGGTGTTGGTGTTTCACCACAGCAATTAAGACAAGCACTTTGACTTGTTTCGAGTCTTGGCATTGACTGCTGTCCACTGCAGAAATAAGTTTCTCTGGCCAAGGAAGAGAACAACACTAAGTGGACATGATTTCTCTCTTGTGGAGCAGGACTTATTTCCAATCACAAACAACTGGCTACCCCCAATAATCTTTATGCCGCTAATGTACCAGTGGACATACCTTGCCTGGCAGGCTCGTATTTTAGCATTCAGAGTACAGCATAAGTCTGTGTGTGTGTGTGTGTGTGTGTGTGTGAGAGAGAGAGAGAGAGAGAGAGAGAGAGAGAGAGAGAGAGAGAGAGAAAGAGAGAGACAGAGAGACAGAGAGACAGAGAGAGACAGAGAGACAGACAGAGAGACAGAGAGACAGAGAGACAGAGACAGAGAGAGTAGATATACACATGTTTGTTGAGGTCAGAGGATCACTCTTGGGAGTTGAATCTCTCCTTCCACCATGTAAGATCTGGGGATGGAACTCAATTTGCCAGGCCTGTGTATATGAATTTTTTTTTAAGATTTATTTATTTTATATGTAAGTACACTGTAGCCGTCTTCAGACACTCCAGAAGAGGGAGTCAGATCTCATTACGGATGGTTGTGAGCCACCATGTGGTTGCTGGGATTTGAACTCAGGACTTTCGGAAGAGTAGACAGTGCTCTTAACCTCTGAGCCATCTCTCCAGCTGTATATGAACTTTTAACTGCTAATCTGTCTCACCAGCCCCAGATTTCTTTTTAAGACATCACAGATTTATAGGCTGAGGAGATGTCCTAGTCAATAAAATGTTTCACATGTAAGCATGAGGACCTGGATTCAGATTCCCAAAAGCCACATAAAAGGCTAGATATAACTACATGGACTACATGTCTCCAATTCAAGGAAGTGGAAGGTTGAGCCAAAAGGATGCCTGCCCCTCCCTACCTTGTCAGGGAGTCTAGATGAGTCAGTGAGCTCGAGGTTCGGTGAGGGAATTTCTCAGAGAGTAAGATGGAGAGACCGAGGAGAGCACCTGTTGGCTACTGACTTCTACACACACACACACACACACACACACACACACACACACACACACACACACACACACACAGAGAGAGAGAGAGAGAGAGAGAGAGAGAGAGCCAAAGCTAGAGGTTTCAAATTTAGCATCCAGGCATAATAAGGCATACTGGTAACCTCAGCACTTGAGAGGTAGAGGCAGGAACGTCTTGAATTCAAGGCTGGTCTGGACTATATGGTAATACCTTGCCTCAAAAATACAAAAGCAAAACAAAACAAAAGAAGTCATTGGTTTAGGTAGTGTGGTGGCCTTCCGTGATCATGCTTTATGAATCAAAGAGTTCAACCACCAGGTGGAATGGAAAATGGTTAATGTACATTTCTCCCACAGTAAATGTGTACAGACTTTCTCCTTTTTGTTTCCTAAATGATACATTATAACAAGGATTTGCATAGTGTCTATTTTGTATTCAAGACTATGAGGAGGATGTGAATCAGTTATATGTAAATACTGTGTTATTTACACAAAAAGCTTGTTTGTTTGGTGTCCACAAGGTCCAGGAACCAACACTGCTCCAATTCCCCATTTTCTCTGCTCCTACAGCACAAGGATCCCATCTCTGCTCACACAGACATACTTCATGGGTCCTTTCTCCTTATCTCTCCATCCCTATTCCACTTTACCCTGTCCTTCCTTCTACATGAGGCAGTCAAACAGAAGCCTGAACTTTTTCTTCAAGCAGAAGTAACTCCTTTCTAACAGTTCCCCAGAAAGCCCTCAGGGTTTCTACCCCATGCTTTGAGCAAAGTTCCTATTCTGACAAGAAGAGCCTCACCATCTTTACTATCAGTCTTAGGCAGCTGATAGGCAGCTGAAGGCCTTCTTCAGGCTAGCTTCCCTTGCCCTAGACTCTTTCCCCTACTTTTTCTTGGCTGCCTTCTTTCCTTATTTCAAGGACTACCCTAAGTAGGTCACCCTGCTGTTTCCTGTCACACCTCTTTATTCAAGCCAGAATTAAAGTAGAAGCCCTTTTATCTCTGCAATGGGGACAGCAATTAGATTATTTGGGAAAGATGGTTAGACCAGAGAATCACAGAAAGTGATACATGGCAGGGATCTTCGTTCAGCTGGAAATGCCTAGGTGCACATGTATTCAGGGTTCTTTTGATGTCCTGGGAGCCTGAAAGCATTTACAAAATATGCATAAGCCCAGAATATATTTTGTGCTTTTCCTCAACCTTTAATAGCTGTCTCACATGTATCAAATGTTACAACATTTTCAGTGATTCATCTAAGAGTCATTCAAAAGAATTCAAATTACTTTCCAAAGAAATGTGGTTTTTTTTTTCCTCCCATTTCAGTGGGTTTTACATGTTTTAGTTCCATTGCCCAAGGACAATGAGAAGAAAGAAGATCTGTTGCCCTCCACATCTCCAATGACTTTATGATTCAAAATGGCAGTCTGAGAGAGAAGAGGCCATGGGCTTTCAGTTCCCTGGGATATCACTGAAGATTTCCCATGGTGAAGTCAAATACTGTAAATTGAAAGGTTTCCCTGGGGACAGTAGAGTAAATATTATTAGTCCCAGGAAGCTAAGGAATCTTAGGAGGCCCAGGAAACTCATAAAGTTACAGGATTCACAAAGGCCCCGCCACTATGTTAATAATGAATGAATGTGAATAATGGCTAGGGAGCAAAGACTCTTCAGGAGAGCTGCTTACAAGTTGTACAGAGAGCTTCATGGATGTGGCTTTTGCAAGTTATCACCCATTCTGGGGTGAGTTTGATTTTTTTTTCTGTGACTCAACTGCCTTTGAGTCACCCAATATTTATTCTAGTCCCATTTCCATTGCTATAATAAAATACCCTGACAGAAGTAACTTAGTGGACAAAGGGTCTATTTATCTCAGTTCCCGGTTACAGCTCATCATAGCAGAGGCAGGAAGAACTTCAAACATTTCATAACGTCACCCCCATAGTCAGAAACAGATAGGAATGAAGCCTGTTTGCTTAATGCTCAGCCAGCTGTCTCTGCTCTTGTATAACGGAATGGCTTAGCACACTTTCGGGCTGGATCCCACATATTAATTAAGGCAATCAAGACAAAACCAGAAAGACATACCTACAAGAGAAGCTGACCACTCACTGAGACACTCTTCCAAGGTGATTTTAGACTGTGTCAAGTTTACAATTAAAACCATCGCAATGCACCTGGGAGTAACCCCTCGCGCATGCTCCCATAACCTCGATAAACTCATTAACTTACTAAAGGAGACCTGAGTAGAATTGT
>BTHU01000010.1:66474885-66624885 GCA_036184795.1 Tokudaia tokunoshimensis
GAAAGGAAGAGAAATTATACATATTCCTTGTGTTTTATGATTCCTGTAAAAATCTTAGAGCCTGAGGATAGATAATCTGTTATATACACTAAACTCAAAGGAGATTTTTGGAAATATGCTGGACTGAGACAATGGCTCAATCAGCAGGGTGCTTGCTGAAGAAGTATGATGTCCAGTTTGGATCTCCAGTACCCACATAAATGCCAGACATGTATCCACATAATTACAGTCCAGGGGAGGCAGGAAAAGGAGACCATGGAGCAAGCTGTCCTAGTAGAGTAGCTGGATCAGTGAGCTCTGGGATCAAGTGATAGAGCTTGCCTCCATATATAAGGTGAAGGATGATGAAGGAAGATGCCCCATACTTGAACCTCTGGCTTCCACACACACATGTGTGCACACACACAAGTAAATATGAATATACACACACACTGCTTATATACAAATGCCATTATTCTCTGGCCAGAAATAGAATGCATTATCACCATTTTTAAAGGAACAAGATATTAAAATGCAGAACATAAAATTTTGCTGTACTTATAAGATAACTGCTATTAGCTATTTAAGCTACTTTCAATTCTAAGTATTGGTGGGTAGTGTATAACACAAGCTATTAAAGATTTAACTTTATTTTTTTTTACAGAAAGTGGAAGGTTTACAGAATAGGATCTTGATTTACAAACCATCCTCTTGTGTGGTTTATCATGTCTCCATCAGTAGGCATCTCCTTCCTGTACACTTCTATGTGATAATTCCTCAAAGAAAGATTGTAGTAGAGTTCTATAGACTTGTACAGTGAGACACTGTCCTCGCTAACATTAACTGCCAACCTGTCCCAGCCAAGAATCACCTGGAAAAAGACTCTTCATTGAGCAATCATCCTGTTTCAGATTGACCTGTAGGCATGTCTACAGGGGGTTGTCTTGATTATTAATTGATATAGGAGGTCCAGGTCCACAGTGAGCAGCACAGTTCCCTGCGCAGGTGGTCCTGGAATATATGAGAATGCTAGCTAAACATTAGCCAAGAAGTCAGAGAGGGAGCCAGTAAGCAACATTCTCCTATGGTTTCTGCCCTGACTTCCATCAGTGATGGATTGTAACCTGGAAGTGTTAGCCAAATAAACCCTTCCCTTCCCAAGCTGCTTTTGGTCAGAGTGTTTTATCACAGCCACAGAATAAAAGCAGGACAGAAATGTGTATTTAAAATATGATAACCAAAAACCTCAAATAGCAATGTCTAATTTTGTTTCCTCCCAAATGAGCATCCTGGGTGGCTACTTTCTCCTTGAAGCAAGCCTTGATCTTCAACTTGGAAATAAATTCTCATTCTAGACTTGTTTCCCCCTTTCCAAATGTGCTCTCCAACTGTCTCTCACCAGTACCATACTCACTTTTGAGTCAACTTTTCTTCTCCTGGTAATAGGAACCTATAAATGTGTGTGTGTGTGTGTGTGTGTGTGTGTGTGTGTATGTGTGTGTGTGTGTGTGTGTGTGTGAATTTATATGAGTGTGTGTATGTGAATTTATATGAGTGTGTGTATGTGTGTGAGTGTGTATATGTGAGTGTGTGAAAGTATGAATGTGTGTGTGAATAGGTGTGTAGAGGTGTGGGGGGCACATGGGGGTTCCGCTCCTGCGACAAGAATGCTGGGTGAGAAGAACAAGAATGTGAAGTGGAGTCTCTAGAGCTCTGGCTCCTGTTTTCTGCCTCTGTCACCTGAACAGCATGGTGTCTGCGCCAGACAGGAGAACATGATTAGGAAGGACAGCTCATTAGAAAATCAAACAATTCCCAGTCAGGAAGAACTCAGACTTTATGGAACTGGCTCACTGCCTTCGTGCCCTGCAGAAACCACAAGGTCCTAAACATCAAAGTGGAGTGTCTGTTCTCACCTTTGAAGATGAAAGCTCTGACAATGTCACACAAGCAAATCTCAGGACTAGAACAAGTGACCATCCATCCAAGGATCACCCTAGACAGAAAACTTCCTGGGAGCAGTCCCCTGAAAGCCAAGGCCCCAAAGGCACATTAGAGCAAAGGACTGGTTCAAACTAGTCAGCAAACCTAACACATTTCATTCCCTGTTATGCATTTGAAAAGCACAGTTGCAACCTGGAGTCTCTGATGGGGTTTTCAGGGGTCTCCTGTTGCCAAGAAACCTGCTTAAAATACTGACATTCCGAGTGATCCCCTGTGGAAAATGTTCTTGGCCACTGCCATGCTCTTCCTGTCCTAAGCTCTGCTTGATGAGTATAAAGTGTGGCACTGATATTCAGGGCTTGACTTCCTGCAGGAGTGCCTAGGAGCAGACACTACGTTCATACTAGAATCCGGCTGCATTAGTCAGAGATGATTTTCTCTGTATTGGATGGAAGTTAGTGCAGAGAATCAACTGTCCAACTGCCCGAAGTGTTGAGAACTTGTGACTGTTGAGTGCTCAGCCCTCAATGAGACATCTCTATAATCCCCACTCCTGGGCTCAGGGAACATTGAAAAAGAGTGTGTGGAAATAATATAAGAGCCAGATGAGGAGGAAACTTTAAAAAGCTGTCATCTCCACAGGCATGGCCATTGCACGCATGGATTCACAGCAGCTATGGTTATCTGCACAAGATCAAATCAACTAGATTGCTAGTATTCCAACAGCTCATTCCATCAGCTGAGCAAGTAAAACTAATACCATCCACAAAGAGCAGATTTACAAGGTTCTCCCAGGCAGAATGTCATGGGGGGAGGGACGGGAAGAGAGAGAGAGAGAGAGAGAGAGAGAGAGAGAGAGAGAGAGCAACCTTGGGCATCTGCTTATTTAAGCTGTTCTATTATTTTACAATAACCAGAACTACAGGTGGAATTTCTGAAATCTGTCCCAGAGGCCAGCTAAATGTGTAGGGCATTGACACCATCTCATGTCCCTTTAGGAGTCGGGGTAACACTAAGAGGATGAACTCTTTGTAACCATTGACATGAGAGGTGAAGGTGTTCCCTCTTTGGATGCAAGAATGTATGATTCTGTAGTCAGTATACCCTCTTTATGGTGTGGGGCCATCTAGAAAATGTTAGACTTACATAGCATTTGACCCACATAACATTCATTGGCTCAGTCCCTACCTGTTGTGGTGTCCTGGGGATGCTGGGGAGGCTGGGGAAGATGGAGATCCTGAAGATACATCAAAACCAGAGTCTAGGCAGTTGGGAGGAGTTTGGCGTAATTGGTAAAGCCTTGCCTTGCAAGAACAAGAACCATATTTCATTTCCCAGAATCCAATGGTAGGCACAGTGGTGCATGCTTACAGTCCCAGAACTCAAGTAGTTGAGGCAGAAAAATCCATGAGACTCACTAACTATCCAGCATGGCCTAATTAGTGAGTGTCAAGCCAATGAGAGATTTTGTGTCAAAGAAGGCAGTTGACATTTCTGAGGATGACATACAAAGTTGTCCTCTGACCTTCCATACATATGGCCAAAAGTTAAAAAGAATGTTGTTGACATTCTCTTGGGAAATGCATCTAATAAAGTAACTAAAATGTTAATGTAGAACATTCCAGTAGTGATCAATGGTACATAGACTCAGTCATCTTTAAGGAATGGAAGAATTCGGCCAGGCAGTGGTGGCGCATACCTTTAATCCCAGCACTTGGGAGGCAGAGGCAGGCAGATTTCTGAGTTCGAGGCCAGCCTGATCTACAGAGTGAGTTCCAGGACAGCCAGGGGTACACAGAGAAACTCTGTCTCGAAAAATAAATAAATAAATAAAACTTCTCACAAAATACATATTAAAAAAAAAAGGAATGGAAGAATTCTGAAGTAAGATGAAGTTCTCAGAAAATTCCAAGCAGCATCCCAAAGGAGGGGGTTTTCTGTAGCAGCCATGAGTATTGTGACAGTTACAGGACAGTGCACACTTTGATGCCAGAGTGAACATCCATCAAGAAAATGAGATCATATGGCTACAGAGAAATTACAAAGCAGGGGATCTTCAAAGCCAGAGGAAGGCATATGGCTGTCACCGTAAGGGGGAAGAGGTGTTCATGGCTACATGGCAGCATCTCAGTGAACCACTGTGGCTCCTAGTGTAGGAAATAACTGAAGGGCATCAATGGGTGAGGAGAGCAATTAGGAATGATGGTCAGTGTGGATTGTCAGCTTAATCTGACCCGGAATGGGCTAGGAGATACAAGTCAGGGTGTGTCTGTGAAGGCATTCCCAGAATTAACTAATTCGGGGATTGCTCCCACAGAGGGAGCAGCAACATCTTCCAGTCAGTGGCCCAGATGTAAAGAGGCCTTTACTCTGTGCGTGTGTGTGTGTGTGTGTGTGTGTGTGTGTGTGTGTGTGTGTGTGTCTTCTTCCACCATATAATCTGGAAACTGGACTCAGGTCATTAGGTCCACATTACATGGCAAGCTGTTTTCCACTGGGCCATCTCGTAACCCCAGATACAAAGGAATCTGGGGATGAAGAGTGTTGTCTGCCTTCTCTTCTCACTGGCCATATATCTATCCCTGCTCCTGTTGCTACTGCCACAACCATCCCATTCTTACATCGGACTCCAACCTTTTCAACTTCAACACTGACTAAATTATCAGTGACTCTCGAGGTAGCTTCCAGACAGGGGAGCTGAGCCACCCATGTTTGTAGGCTGAGAAGCTACTGGGGTTTCAAGCACTTCAAGGTATGAGAGAATTACTGTCCTAGCCAGCCCTACCATGCACTTCACTCTAGGAACACACACACACACACACACACACACACACAATTGATTATGTTCTTGTATACTACAGAAGATAACTACAATAGTCTGGAAGAGAGAGAGTGGGTTCTGGACCAGAAATGTCCTTGGAACAGGGAAAAGATGAGATTTTTCTGGCCATTCAGATTTGTGTGTACAAGTTTGGGATGGATGGCAAGGATAAGTACAAGGTTCAGCCACTAGAAGGAAGGAACAACGTAATGTACTAAAAGGAAAGGTTAATGCAACTCATAGAAACAAATTAAAATTCCAGCTTTGGCTGTGGTGACCTTGAAGCATGTTTGCTGCCCAAGGTGTTAAGTGGGAAGGTGGATGCATGACTGTGGATTTAGGGCAAAACGAGACTGGAAACACGCACTTGGGATCTGTATTATCTTTTGTTCCAAGCACAAAAACCAAGCCCAAGTCATCTGGGAAATAGGTCTAGGTGGAGTAGAAAAGAGGGTTACATGTCAGGGATTTTTTTTTTACCCCTCCTTTCACGAATATGTGAAAACTGAACAAAAGTTTAAAGGCCACAAATCACCAGTGAGGAGCAGAGGAAGTTGTCAGTTAGAGAAGAGCCTTACACCGAGGCCTCACTCACAGATCTGCTAAGAAGTGAGGCTGACTTCTGCTGATGGGGTACTTGTAGAGAAAGAAAGGATACACTTCACCTAAGACCCAGAAGAGGGATGGATCTCCAACCCAGCCCTTTGCAGACATTTAGGCCACAGTTCTACATAGACAAAGAGAAGAACAAATGGCAAAGGGACTAGGGAGGAAGGAATAAAATTATTCTTACAATGCATGCATTGTCTTTGCAGACATCCCAGAGCATCTATTAAAAATAATTACTAGGACTACTCTGCAATAAGTGAGGACAATAGGTTTATAGGATAAAATACATAAGTACAAAATCAAGATTAAATGTATTTCAATAAATAAACTATAAGCCTGCCAAGACATAAGTTAAAGAAAGCAGCACTGGGCTGGAGAGATGGCTTCGAAGGTTCAGACACTTACCACCAACATAGCACCCTGAGTTTGATCCCCAGGACACACATGAGAGAAGGAAAGAACCAATTTCTACAAGTTGTACTCTGATATCTACATGTGCACTATGGTGCATACATGTCCACACATATATATCATACATTCACACACACACACACACACACACACACACACACACGAGTAAATTTTTTTAAAAGGTAGAAAGAAAGGAATATTTTAAAAAGCTGAGAAAGTTGTATATTCAACCACTCAAAAACAAAGTTATAAACTTATAAGAAGCAGAGTATGTATATATTGAGAATTATATAATGCAGATGAATCATATCAGAGAATAGTTAAATGCATGGCAACACATCTTATTCATAAATATGTTGCAGCTACTCAGACTAGAAGAGAGCGAAGTTACAGAATGTACTAAGAGGAATCATCTACAACCAATATGTCCAGTACCAGACTGGCATCTACAATACACAAAGAATGTTCTGAGTCCAACAGTTAAAACACAATTCTATTAGAATGTGAGCAAAAGACATGACAGATATTTCAATGAAAAAGTTTGACAGATGATGGGAGCCTATGAAAAGATATTCAATATGCCCATTGGGAAAATGAAAATTAAAGTCACAATTCTGCATCATTATATGACAATCAGAGTAGCTGCAATAGAAACAGTGACATCACCAACAGCTGGCACGGATTCAGGGATGAAATCACTCCTACATTGATAGTGGGAGTGTAGCATGCTGTGGCTACGATGGAAAGAGTCAAGCAGTTTCTTCTAAAACCAAACAAGCAATTATCATAGAGGCCAGAAGTCACACATAGACACTTGTCACAGTAAAGTGATATTCACAAGGACCTCGTGTCATACAGCTTCCCACTCTATAGCAAATGCCTGAGGTGTGAAGAGGTTTAGCTTGGCTTACAGACTTGATGGTTCGTTCAGTCTGGGCTGATTGCATTTGGACCACTGGTGAGGCTGCATGTTGAGAGAACACTGGCGTGAAGCCACTCATGCTGGGAGATAGAAGAGAGAGCAATGATTGGAGTTCCCTTCAAGGGACCACCCCTAATGCAAAGGTTTCTCATCGGTTGATGTTAATGTTTTACTTTTCTGTGTGTGTGTGTGTGTGTGTGTGTAGCACCTGCACAGGCCAGCTTAGAATCCCCTGGAGCTGGAGTGACAGCTGTGAATCACCCTATGTGAGTGCTGGGAACCAAACTCAGGTCCTCTATAAGAGCAGCAAGTGCTCATACTTCTGAGCCACCTCTCGAGCTTCAGAGCCCACATGTTAAAGGCTCTATCAACTCACAAAGGACCACACTTTAAACACACAGGCCTTTGGGGATTTTCCAGATTCAAACCATCACATACTTGGAGGAATTTTGTTCCTGAGAGTTAAAATAACTTGCAAATGGGAGATATTCTTCCACTGACAACAAGTGACGTTAGATATAGTCATATAAGTGCTTTGAGAAAAGACAAATCACACAGAAGTAATTACCAGGGAATCATATTCAGTTGTAAAAGTCAACACCCAAGATAACATACCACACAGTCCATTCATAGACCATTTTAAATGACAGAAATTTAGAAATAAAGAGGTCAATAGATCCTCAGGGGCAGGGAGAGGGAAGAGGTGGAGATGACTATAAAATGGATGGGTCTTGTCTTTTAAAGGTTTTATTTTTGTGTGTGTATATATATATGCATGCATGTCTGTGGGTATATGCACATGAGTACAGTATCCACAGAGACCAGAAGAGGGGGACAGATCCTTTGGGGCTAGGGTGGCAGGTAGTTATAAGCATAATGTGGGTATTGAAACTGAATTTAGGTCCTCTGCAAGACTAATACATAGTCTTAATTGCTGAGCCATCTTTCCAGCCTATGAAAGTAAGAAATACAGGAATCTACATATGCGATGAAATTTCAGAGAGTAAAACATACATACATGCATATTCATACACATGATGTATACACATTTAAGATACTGAATAGGTATGCACAGTATGTCAAGTGGAGTCACAAAGAAATACAAGAAAGTAAACATCCTAGGGAAATGATGATTCATGGACTATATCTTGCTTGGATATCAATAAGTTGGAAAGGTTCCTGGTTGCCTCTAATCAGGAACCTTAGGCCAGACATGGGGCAGGGATAGGGGTGTCTCACAGGAGCAAATTTTTTAGACATTTAGAATTTAGAGCCATAAGTGTATGTGTTACTACTGCTCCTAAGAAGGCGTCTTAGTTAGGGTTTTACTGTTGTGAACAGACACCATGACCAAGGCAAGTCTTATTAAGGCCAACATTTAATTGGCCTAACTTATAGGTTCAGAGGTTTAGTCCATAATCATCAAGGCAGGAACATGGCAAAATCTAGGCAGGCATAGTGCAGGAGGAGCTAAGAGTTCTACATCTTCATCTGAAGGTTGCTAGTGGAAGACTCAATTCCAGACAGCTAGGATTAGGGTGTTAAAGTTCACGCCCACAGTGACACACCTACTCCAACAAAGCCACACCTCAAAATAATGCCACTCCCTGGGCCAAGCATATACAAACCATCACAGAAGGAAAATAATTTTAAGTAAAAATATCTTGTCCCTGAGTGAAACTCAGTAAGACTGAAAAAAAGAGTGATAATAACAGAGACTAACACAATCAAGGCACACTGCTATTGCATGCATATTTGCATGTGTGTTCACACACTTTTTCCAGTATTCACACATACATGCACATTCGTGTAGAGACCTAAAATTTATGTTGGGAGTTTTCTGCTGAGACAGTCTCTCATGTGAACCCAAAATTCACTAATACAGCTATTCCAGCAAACAGCTTGGTCTAGGGATTTCCTGTCTCTGTCTCCCCTTGCACTAAGACTACATGTGGCCCTCCATACCCACCAAGCATTTACATGGGTTGTAGTGATCTGAGCTCTGGTCCTCATGCTTGCATAGTAAGTACTTTACTCCCTGGGACATGTCCCCAGTCCCTACATAGTTTTAAGAGAATTGCAGGAACAGGAGCTATGAAGGATTCCAACCATGTAAGAGGTGTGAATGATATCAAGTAAGTAGACGGAATCCACAAACACACAGAAACAGTCAATACACCATGGCCACTATTCCAAGAACCCCTAACTGTTCCGTGCAGCAAGGGGCGTGGAGAACTAGAGACTGATTTGGGAAAGTTGGGACAAAAATCAGGATTTCTCCAATAAGTGGGATGGGTTTGACCTAAGAGAATTTGAACAGGTTAAAAAAAGATGGGAAATGACCTAATGACAGAAGTGATATCTTAATTCCACAGTGTTCTGGAAAGTATTTCTATAGCTGCAGAGGTGAGTGTAGGTTGTATCTTCCATGATTTATAGGTTCTTGTTCCCAGGACAGAGTCATACCAGGGACTCATGGTTACTAGTAAGAAACAAGAGTTTGTCCAGAGAGGGAAGTCAGTCTTGAGTACAGGAGTGAGTCCAGGAAAGACGGAAGCTAGAAAGAAGGAAGGAAGGAAGGAAGGAAGGAAGGAAGGAAAGAGAAAGGGGGGAGTATGGGAAGGAAGGAGGGAGGGAGGGAGAAAGAACAGGAGCCCAAGTGGCTCATTTATATAGTACTCATCTTCCTTCGTATTTGTAGATTGTGGTCTTTTCTCATTCATGCTCTTACCTATAGTGGGGTGTGTGTGTGTGTGCGTGTGTGTGTGTGTGTGTGTGTGTGTGTGTGTGTGTGTGTGTGTGTGTGTGTGTGTGTGTGTACATGCCCAGGCATGTGTGTGGAAGCCAGAGGAAATTGCAGGAGTTGGTTCTCCCCTGTTACCTACTGTGTAGGTCTTGGGGATTGAACTCAGGTCTCAGGATGTGGGGCAAGTGCCATTACAGGCTGAACCATTTTACCATCTCAGATAAGTTAGTTTTGACCCCTGCCTCCCCCCCTCCCACACCTTACTCTCCACATCTCCCACCACAGTGCTAAGCACTGTCAGATTATTATAGGGCTAGTGTATGCTCCTGAAAGTGGTAACATTTTGCAGAAGTGCAAAGTGGAAACAAGAAATGGAGTGGGCTTCCAATATCTAAGCTTCAGAAACAAAGGGGAACAAAACAGAAGTAGACCTCGGTCATGAAGACGTTCTCAGACCTGGCCCCATCAGGAAAGCCAATAGACTGTTCCAGCAGGCAAGGCTCAATCCACATCCCTAGATGCCATATTTTGATAAGATTGCCAACATATTACCTATGTTACTAAACTCTGGTAGGTTATATTCAGAGAATGGAAGGGAATTGGTCTGTTTAAGAATGTTTATAAAAATAATAGCTTCTATTTCTCATAATTCTTTCCTCTTTTGATACTTTTCATTGTTATTATTTATTGTTATCATTATTATTGTGTGTCTATGTGTGTGTATGTATGTATGTATGTATGTATGTATGTATGCACAGACAAGGGAGGAAAGCATGTGCGGGTGCTGTGTGTTGGTCAGAGAACAATTCTCAGTAGGCAATTCTCCTTCCACCATGTTGATCCTGAGGAATGAATTCAGTTTATCAGAATTGGTGGCAAGTACCTTTTCCCACTGAGCCATCCTGTCAGCTCTTTCACTATCACCTTATAGTGCAAGGAAGGAAGTTCTGTTTATTATGCCTAATTTATCTTGCTTTTACAGATAGACACATATAGGAACAAGAGAGTTTGGAAGACAATAAGACCCGTATCATCTCATCTAGCTCATTGCATAGATAAGGAAACAAATCTAGAGACACAGAAGGGCTTCTTCTGGGTCCAATGGCTGACACAAGACATGGGACCACATGGAACTTTGCCAAAAATGGGACAGAAGCATTATGCAAGCCAGAGATTTGGGGGGGCGGGGGACCTCTGTGAAACAGTATCTTCTGGATGTCACAAGACCACAGCACTCATGAACTCACAGCAGCTGTGGTGGCCTGCACAGGACCTGCACTAGATCAAGACAGTCAACACTCTGACATGGATAAGTGTAGAATTCAGGAGCCCCCACTCCTATCTGAGGAGCTATTGGCAGTTGATGGCTGCTGTAGGAAGGCGTCTTAGTTAGGGGTACTATTGATATAACAAAACAGCATACCCAAAAGCAAGTTATAGGGGAAAGGGTCTATTCAGCTACTTCCACATCACTGTTCATCATCAAAGGAAGTCAGGACAGGAACTGGAGCAGGGCAGAAGCTGATGCAGAAGCCATTAAGGGGTGCTACTTACTAGATTGCTTCTCATGCCTTGCTCAGCCTTTCTTCTAGAAGCTAGGACCACCAAGCCCAGGGGTAGCACCACCTACAAAGATCTGGTCGTTCCTGTATTACACACTAATTAAGAAAGTAGGGGAATGCCAGGACAGAGAAGTGAGAGGGGGTTGAATGGGGAAAAGAGGGAGGGAAGGGGGCTTATGGGACTTTCGGGGAGGGAGGAAACGGGAAAGGGGAAATGATTTTGAATGTAAATTAAAAAAACTTAGAAAAACAAAATAAAATAAAAAATAAAAAAAAAGAGCAAAAAAAAAGTCTCCTAGGGCAGGAGAGATGGCTCAACCGTTAAGAACACGGATTGTTCTTCCAGAGTCCTGAGTTCAATTCCCAGCAACCACATGGTGGCTCATAACCATCTGTAATGGGAGCCGATAACCTCTTCTGGTGTGTCTGAAGACAGCTACAGTGTACCTATATAAATTTTAAAAAAAAAGGAAAGAAAAAAAAAAAGAAAACCTCCTAAAGGGCAAGATAGGGCCCACAGCCTGATTTTATGGAAGTATTTTCTTAGTTGAGGTTTCCTCCTCTTAGAAGACTTTAGTATGTGTCAAGGCGACATAAAATTATCCGGCATAAAGGGAGAGTCGGTTTTCTTCAGGAAAGTGGCTGTATAAGCTGCCTATGTCCAATGATGCCCCCACATTCAAGTACTAATTGGACTCAGTGTGTGAGAAAGAAAAAGAAGACTGTGTGAAGTTAGGAGGGGGACGAAAAGGGGAATTTGGATGGAAGAGGGGTAGAGTAAGAGGTGAATGTGTTTGGAATACATTTTGTATATATATGAAGTTCTCAAAGAACAAATAAAATACTATATGAATATATACGTCTGCATAGAATTTCTCTAGGAATATCCTGTTGGAAAAGAAAGGGTTGAAGCCCTGGGGACAAACACAAAAATTCTGTTCCCCAGTTCTTGGCTTTAGAAGAAGAACTACTATTAGCCAAAAAAGCAGCAGAAAATCAAATTACACTTTGAAATATAAAGGCTCTAGCAGACTGTGCTAAAGAAGCTGAAAAGGAGGGAGTAGAGGAGGGAACATCTGAGCAGGAGCCTCAACAATTGAGATTTACAGATCACAGCAGACAAAAATCAATCTCCATTCACCATTTGAAACCGAATCAGGCATCTCAAAGGAACACACGTAAACACGCACACCACCTTCCATGAAAACAAACTCCAAAAAAATCAATCCCGTTTTTATGCACTTGTGTCTTGGGAAATGTATCACTCACCCGAGACAGTCATTTTCTTGTTGATTTGGATTTGAAGGAGACTTTAAGAATGCTATGGGCAAGATGAAGACATGAAGTCACCTGACCTTGGGGCTTGTAAGGAGCAGACCTTGTTTTAACAATGCCTTTGTTTTGTAGATTTAAAAAAATCCCATAGTCACTACTAACAAGCACCCTCAAGTCGCCCAGTTCCAATGGGAATAAAGACAGCTGGACCAGCTCATTCTTGGACATCAAGAGCATGAATTTTAGAAGCAAACAAACCTTATTGAGTCTGGGTTACCTCGCTCAGGATGATATTTTCTAGATCCATCCATTTGCCTGCAAAACAGTCTGTGTTTTTAATAGCTGAGTAGTATTCCATTGTGTAAATGAACTACATTTTCCGTATCCATTCTTCTGTGGAGGGACATCTGGGTTGTTTCCAGTTTCTGGCTATTACAAATAAGACTGCTATAAACATAGTGGAGCATGTGTCCTTGTGATGTGGTGGAACATCTTTTGGGTATATGCCCAGGAGTGGTATAGCTGGGTTTTCAGGTAGAACTATTTCTAATTTTCTGAGTAACTGCCAAGTTGATTTCCAGAGTGGTTGTCCTATGTTTGCACTCCCACCAGCATGATGGTAATTACTGATAAGTAGATACTAGCCATAAAATATAAAATACCCACGCTATACTCCATAGACCCAAAGAAGCCAAACAAGAAGGAAGGCCCAAGTGAGGATGCTTAAATCTCACTTAGACAGAGGAATAAAATAGTCATAGGAGGCAGATGGAGGAAGGGAACTGGGTGGAAGAGGGGATGGGGAGGATAATTGGGGGAGTTCAGGATCAGGTATGGGAAGGAAATGGGAGAGAAGGCCAGAGGGCCAGGAGAATGAATGGAAATCTGTACCTGGTGGGGGGTGCCAGGGTCGGGGGCACCTCTAGGAAGTGCCAGAGATGTGGGACGGCAGAGGGTCCCAGGAGGCTATGGAAGTAACTTTAGCTGAAACTCATAGCAGTGAGGATATGGAACCTGAAGAAGAAAACAAACCCAAGCTGTGACCCTGGCTCTTCTGCTTCTCGAAGGAGGATATTGTGGATATCCTGATAGCCTGGCAGGAGCAAGGATATTCCAAGAGACACTGTGCCCCCTCTTTGGCCATCAGGTTATTAAAACAATGGACCCCAAGAAATGAGAATTTCCTGCTGAAGAGAAAAGGACTGAAGCCCTGGAGATAGCCAGAAGTGGAAGATTTACAACTTGTGAAAACTGGCCTTGAAAGATAGATAAAACTGTGCTGATCCAGTGATGGTCAGGGTCCACACTTTGCTGGGACCATTTAGTTCTGAATATCTCTTGCCTTCTATTTAAACCCTACCCTCATTTCAGGACCCCAAAAGATAGACTTATGGATCACCAGATCTCTGTCCCTCTTTCTGATGTGACCATATTGAATAAAGCTCCTTTCTGTACTCCACTATTAACCTGGTTCCTTTAGTTGGCCCGCTGAGGATGGGTGGCTGAATGTGGGTGTTTGAGCCACAGGCTGTGACCTCAAGTCTAATAACACTTTCTGCATGATTGAAAAAGACACGTTTGTGAGATAACACACTTATGGATAGCTCCATTTTCCTTACCATGCATCTCTAATGAGTCAAAGAAGACCAAATATTTTCCCAGACTCCATTGCAGCTAGGTGTAGTCTACAGCACAACTCTGGCCAACAGGACACAGTAGAACCCATCCATGGAATCCATGTGATAGCATGTAGCCATCCTTACAGGACAGAAGGCATTCTAGGGACCCGTGTGCCCTTTCCTTTGACTAACAGATGATTAAAAGATGACTGCTGGTTTTGTCAACCTGATGGAATCTAGAGTCACCTGGGAAGAGAGCCTCAATCGGGAGTTGTCCAGATAACGGTGGCATGTGGACTTGAATGTGGAGGGTTATCTGTACTATGCTAATTGACCCAACCATTCCCTAGGCAGAGAATTCTGGAACCGTGCAAGTGTAGACAATGAACTGAATACTAACAGGCATGTTTGCGTTCATTTCCTCAGCACTCTTAGCTACAGATATGGCTAGCGGCTTCAAGTTTCTACCTTGCCTTCTCGATAATAATGAACCTGAGGGTCTAAGTCAAATAAACCCTCCCTCTATTAAGTTGTTTTTGATCAAGGTGTTTCATCACATAAACAGAAAATAGAATAAAATAAAAATCCGAATGGCTGCAACCTACTAGGAGGTTGTTAGGATGTGCCCAAGAGAGTAGAGTGAAGAGGTGTCTGCTTTTTTCTAGTGTCATCTCAATAAGGAGTTGGTTTCATGGAGCCAGTTACAAAAGGATCCTATTAAAAGGCTTAGAAATTAGATTGAATAAATCCCTGCTCTGGCCTCTACTTACATCTCCAAAGACAATGTTTATTTGTGGGGCACTGGGTACCATCATGCATGTGTAAAGGTCAAAGGACAGCTTGCTGTTGGTGTTTGTTCTCTCCTACTATGTGAGTCCTGGGGACTGAACTCAGGTAGTCAGGCTTGACAGCAAATACCTTTACCTACTGAACCAGCCCCAGTGATAACAGTTTACATTTCCTAAGCCATCCTTTCCCATCTCTGCACTGTGTTTTTCCCATCCATATAATTATAGAGACAAAGAACTCCTAATCTTGACACATTAGCGTGCTATTTTATCAGATCATGTGCCACGGTGAGAATTTCTCCCTCAGCAGTCATGGACCAGGGGTGCCTCTCTCAGCGTTTTTGCTAATGCCCAGCCACCAGGGGAAAAATTGCTGACATGCTCTGGCTGCCTCTGTGTTGTGTTGTTAAACCTACTTACAGCTCTAATCGGCTGGTTTTCACACCCAGGAGAGTCAGATTGATTGCTGACACTGACCTGGCTGGGAGAGGACCCTGCAGTCTCCAGCCAAAGAGACTTAGGCACACTTCCTGAGAATCTGGAAACTGGTACCCTAGAGGGAGAGACTTTGGGAGGGGAGATAAAGTATAAAAAATAAGGATTGGAGGTGTTTTGTGTGTTGCTGAATTGAATTGACCATGGAGTCTAGCAGGTCGAGGTCTAGGTTCCAGCTTCTTTGTCATTTTTCAGCCTGTGAACTTAGGACACCTTACTCCACCTTGTTACTGAACCTGGGGTCACAGCCTGTGCCCCAGGAAGCCAGATTTAGCCATTCATCTTTCCATAATACTATGAAGACAGCCAAGCTAACAGTGAAAAACTGAAAAAAAAGATTAAGCCAATGTGTCTACATCTATAAGAGGGTAAAGAGATCCAAAACCCCCCAAGTCCATCTTTCGGCATGCTCACATGAGAGTAAGGTTTAAATGGGTGTAGATATCTAAACAGTCCCAGTAAGGTGACATCTGAGGCTGTGGGTGCTTTGAATGGAATGCCCTCCCCCATAGGCTCAGGTATTTGAATATTTGACCCCAGTTGGTTGGGATGTTCAGGTAGGTTGAGGAGGTGTGGCCTTGATGGTGGAAGTATCACTGGGGGAAGGCTTTGAGGTTTCAAAGGCACTCATCATTTCTAATACATTCTCTTTCCTTCCTGCTTGGGGCTCAGCCTTCAGCTCCAGCTCCAGTCTCCAGACATTTGCTCTGGCATCGTGGACTCTGCAACTGTAACCCCAAATAAATACTTCCTTCTACAAATTACCTTGGTCGTTATACTTTATCACAGCAATAGAAAAGTAACAAGAGCACCTTCCCACCATTGTCTTGGTTCTAAGTCTCTCCTACAGGTTATGTCACAAGATAGTTCCATAGACAAGTTCCTCCTCTAGCTGCCCCAGGACTTCAACTGTTTCTTCTTCCAATGGGAGAGTCTTGGGGAAATTCTAGTTCTTGGAGTCCATCATATAAGCGGTCTGATGATCAAAGAGAGATATGCAAGTGTCCCTTTAGAATATATTTTTTCCTGTCAGACAGACTGGTTATAACACTCTGACTCTGTTTCTCAGCAGAGACCTTATTGTCCCAGAAACTTAGGTCTCAGAGGAGCAGGTAGGTAGTCAGTTCAGCTTACGGGTAACTGCTCAAGAGTAGTCAGGTGACCCAACCCTGGCCACTGAGACTGAACAAGAGTTTTTCTAGGTAACTCTTGGCCTTATGGGTGATAAATAATAAATAAATAAGACTTTGTGTGTGTCCCTTTGGATTATTAGGGCCATTTTGTTCACTTAAGCTCTGATGTGATCATGAAGGATAACCCTCCTGACAGTAAGAGTAATGCCCCCAAAGGAGCTGGCTGCCTCAGGAAACAGAACAGGGAAGGTCAGTGACCCAGACACCAGCAAGAATTTACCAAAGAAACAAATCAGAATTTATAGGAATACACACTGGAAAGAAGCAGCCAACACGTTCCCCAAGATGGGATTGCAGCACTAAGGAGTTAGAAGCTCTCTCTGATGGCTGCAAAGTAGGATGTTATTAGCTCTTACATCTTGGGTCTCCAGTGTGGACCTGGGTATGAGGTTGCTTGTTCTTATCTGGCAGAACAGAGAACAGGGACCTTTGATTGCTGGCATGCAGTTCACTTTTTCTTTTCTTTCTTTTTTTTTTCATTCAGTCCAGAAAGCAACTGCTTTTGACTGTGTACTGCAGAGACAAGCACCACAAACAATACCTGAACCCTTGTTCTGGAGCTTATGAAGAAGTGAGACTAGAGTGAGCCTAGCCCTTGTACATAAGACAAATACCTTCAAGTCATTTTTGTCCTGTTCTCTTCTCCTCCTCCTCCTCCTCCTCCTCCTCCTCCTCTTCTTCCTCTTCCTCCTCTTTCTTCCTCTTTCTTCTTTCTCTTCTTCTTCTCCTCCTTTTCCCTTTCTCTCATATCCTCTTCACAGATTTTAGCTGCAGCAGCTTTGATTAACTGGAAATACACACAGTTGCCCTTTTCTTTCCTTTCTAGATAATTTAAAAGGAAGAAATCTTTACTAAACACATTTGAACATCTATGGCTTCCTTAGCTTTACAACTGATAGAGGAGGGAAGACAATACAGACCTTATAACTGATTCATATAAAATTCTGAAGGGTTTGTAAAAAAATCAAGTTCAAAGTGGGATTTGGAGATAATAATGTTCAGTCCACTTAATTGAAAACAGGTTTACAAGTCTATCAAAACACAAAAGGAAACCTGCAAGCAAAGTGGCTCTCCTACACTATAGGTTCGAATGTTAATCTCCAAACCTTTGAAGCAAACACTAGAACAATGATCAAATAGTAAAAATCACCTTCCCTTTGACTCAATGGTTTCTTGGTAAGAATATATGAGGGACTATGCCAAGAGATATGTGCAAGAAAATTTATCCCAGTATTGCTTATAACACAATAAAAATAATAATTACAGCAAAGTGTTTGATGGTTGCAAACAAGTCAGATCACCAAGTATAGTATTCACCCCAACATGACCACCAGGGGTGACTTCCAAAAAGAATAACTCCGAGGTGTCTTGCCACTGTCGAAGCTAAGATATGCTGTTGACTTAAAAAATCAAGGAGAAAATGCAGGTAGTTCTGCAGATGAAACGCTTTCTGTGCAAGCAAATATAAAAAAAGTTCAGATTCCCAGTGCCCACATATAGAGCTGGGTAAGTGTAGAAACCTGCTTGGGATGCCAGAGCTAGGGATGTAGAGCTAGGGAATCTCTAGAGCAAGCTGGCTAGGAGTCTGTAACATTTGGGTTTAGCTAGAGTACATTGCCTCCATACACAAAGTAGAGAGAGACTGGTAGAGGGTGTAGCTCAGTGGGAAAGCAAGCCCGAGGTACTGCACTCAATACTCGCTACCAGGGGAAAAACTGGAGAGAGATTGAGTAAGACACAGCAAGTGGTTCATTCAGGAAGGAACTCACAGGAAGAAATGGAGCTCAGTGTGGTCCTGCCTGTGACATCAGCAGTCAGATTCTCTGTGGCATATGCCCTGGGCAAATCCTAGTGATGATGCTCAGAGAGTTAATGCCTCTGGACAGTTGGAGTCCAAATGTTCCACCTGAGTCTTCCTTGGAAGAGAAGGTGACAGTCTGTGTGGCTCCTCTGTCCAGTGTGATGGATGAGAAGGCCATATAGCAAGCAGCCACCAGAGGTTCTACACTGGCTGCTGTCAGCTCCTCAATCACATCATGGCTGGCTGTCAAGCCCATGGTCCTGGAATGTATGGTGTCCCTGTAGCAGCAGCCTAGGCAAGGCAGCTGTTGCAGTCACCCAGGGACAAGAGCCAGGTTCCTGCTCTCCTGGAAGCTTGAGACTATTCCTGTCCTGCCTGACCACGCTTCCTGCATCAAAGCATAAATAACTCACCCAGGGGTCCCTCCCTTCAGTGCTGTCTCATGACCACCCCACAGCTACTACAGTGGGGTTCCATGGCCAATGCAAACATCATGGCCAAACTCAGCCTCCACGCCCCAGACAGTGAGGGAAAGGTGTTCCCATGTCTGCCTTTGCTCCTCAAATGCTGGGCCAATGCAGTGACTGGGGAGTGGGGGTTAGGCAGAGCACCTATGATCCATCTCACTTCAGATAAAGCAGGATAGTGCTGGAACTGAGGTACTCAAGGGTGAAACTATGAACAAGTTTTGGAGTCCTCAAGCCATGCATCTAATCCCTGCCCCTGCTGACTGCTAGCAGTGTAACCTTGGGCAAGCTGTTAACTTCTCTGTGCTCAGTTTCATCAACTATGAAATAACATTTTTTGGGGACACAGCTCTTGTTGGGAAATTCACTGAGATACTCCTTGAAGCAGGACACAAGTTAGAGCTAGCAGCCTGTTTAGAAAACTAGAACCCTCCTTATAACAGAGTAAAGAGGCCACATAGAGTTGGAGAATCCTGAAAGGATGCAGATGGAGATGGTCGGGGCATTCAATAGAGTGTGGGTGGCCAGGGAGAAGGAACAGTATTCCATAAAGAGGGGCTATAGAAAGAAATGAGGGTCAAGGACCAGCAAGGAGCTTCCTTAGGAAGATTGACAGCTCGGGGTGGTATCATAGAGGTTAATGGGGGGAATACTGAAAAAGGAAGTTAGAAGACAGAGGCAGAGGGGTTGCTGTAAGTTGAGCAGCCAGGACTACAGGGCTGCACACCCAGATTTTGTCTAAACACTCACTCACACACACACACACACACACACACACACACACACACACACACCACACACACACACACACACACACACCACACACACACACACACACACACACACACACACCACACACACACACACACACACACACACACACACACACACACACACACAGCAAACAAACGAACATACGAAAAAACCTGAAACAGGCTCAGTCAGATATGAAACTGAACAAGTGGGCCATCAACAGGAACACTGCATCTGTTTGTGCAGAGCTTGTCAACAAGCACAGCTCTTACCACAAAGAGTGTAAGAGACGGTGGTTTATTCTAGAGCCAAACAGAAGTGTCCATGACCCAGGAACAATGCTTCAGCTCGTCCCAAATGCCATGTTCCAATGTGCTAACACTTTCATGAAGTTTTTATAGTAACAGAACAAAGAAAGTCAGAAATCAAAACACTTCCCAAATATATCCATGAAAGCATCAGGTGGGTGTGTCTAGTAAAGAAGAGGAATTTTGCTATAAGCCTCAGATGTTGATGACAAACAGCTTTGGGGATGGAGGAAAGTTGGTGTCTTATCAACACATTCCAAAAGGTTTACCTGCTAGTCTCAGGTATACTAGGTCAGACACAGAGTCAGTTATTATTTAATTACTATAAGTGATCAGTTATTAAACAACTAAAGACAACCCAAGGTGATAGACTCTGGATCTGCAACACTCTCTCTATGCTGACGTTTTTAATCAGTCCATCAGCATTCTCGAATCTTTAACTAAGGTGGCTCCATTTTTCCTGAACATTTAATTTCACAGTATGCACTATATAAGGAGCCATTTGTCAGAATCCATCTTAGGAGAAGTAAGAGAAGGCATTATGGAAGCCAAACAAAGACAACAGTGTTACAGAGACACCCTCCCGGCAACTCTTCTGTTCTGGCCTAACAACATGTTGCCGCAGGCTCCTGTGCAACATCAGTATAGTGAGTGGAAGCTCTGCTAAAGTGCCCCAGGGAATCTCCCCTGTCTTCTTTACTACAAATGGGGAGCCCAGGGCTACAGCTGTCATTCCTCCCCTGAGAAGCACACTCTATCCTGGATCCCCTGTCTTCCTCGCACCATATAGAGGGCCATACACACACACTGCTAGGGATGTTCAAGTGTCTCCCACTTAACTCTGATTTCTAACCTTGTCAAAAAAAACCCAAAAAAATCAAATCCAGCTCCTTAACTTCCTAGCCATGGAAACAGAGAGATGGTTTAGCAATTAAAGGCCTGTACTGGTCTTCCAGAGGACCCCAGTTCAGTTCCCAGCACCCACATCAGGCATCTTGCTATCATTGCCTGTAACTACAGCTCTAGGGGAAATCCCACACCTTCTGCCTTCTTTAGATAACTGCATACCCACTCAGAGTTTGAATAAGAATAAAATGCATATGAAGAATAATTAAAAACAAATCTTATTTTTTAAAGAAAAAAGCTGAATTAGATGACAGCCAATCAACCTTCACCCATCCCTGCCCATGTACCCAGTGCTTTGCCACACTCATGCCCCACTCTCTATGACTTCTGTCCCCTTTTACAAATGAAAACAATTATTTATGCTTAAATATGAATATTCTAAAAGAAAAGATTTTTGACAAGACCCAAATAGGAAACCTCTATTATTTCTTTAATGGAAATTTATCACTAGAAAGAGCAAAGGAGAATATACATCCAAAGCAAAGCACTGAGAAAAATCTAGCTTGGTCTCCTTGCTCTCTGCTTGGAGAAGAGAGTGGCAGGCATGAATGAGGTAACATTCAGGACTAAATTGAGAGATTCCTTTAAAAGAACAAAGGGGAAAAAAAATCTCTCCAAACATGAATTCACCGATGCTGAGCAGGTGGAACTAAAATCTTGCAAACTAGACTTACATATTCTCACAGCCCAACTGAGGGAACTCTGGGATTCCTTTCAGCTCCTTTTGTTTTTTTCATAGTGGATACTCTGCGGTTGTTCACAAAGCTTAGGAGATCAGAAAGACTCAGGGAGCACCCTGCTCCCATTGGAACCTTCACTTCCCATGTAGTCAGCTCTGATGAGCTCTTCAGTACATCTGAGCCCACACACATCTCCCTGATCAATGCACTCTCTTCACCTCCAAACACTGAAATGGCCCAGGATCTCAGAATGGGCTGATCTTCTTCCTGTCCTAATCTGCTTTAGCTGTCAATTTAACATAGCCTGGAGTTATCTAAGAAGGGAGTCTCATTTGAGGGATGACCTAGATCAGATTGGTCTGTGGTCATGTCTGTGGGGAACTTCTTAATTATTCTCTGACATAGGAAGGCCACTGTGGGTGACATCATTCCCTAATCAGTATATAGTCCTGAGTTATATAAGAAAGCTAGCTAGGTATGTACCTCAGAATGAGCCAACAAGCAGTGTTCCTCTGTGGTTTCTACTTCAAGTTTCTGCTTGAGTTCTTGCCATAATTTCCCTCAATGATAGAGTGTAAGTTGTAAGATGAAATAAACCTACCCCCTGCCCCAACTAGTTGCTGTTGGAGTATTTTATCAGAGCAACAGAAAAGTAAACTCGAGAAAAATGCTATACAAACTAAAGAAAGGACAGTCTCCTCAGCAAACAATGCTGAGGAAACCGGATGCTCACATGTAGAAGAATGAAACTAGAGCCCAATCTCTCACCTCTCAGTGGATCCAAGACTTTAAAGTGAAACCAGAAACTCTGAAGCTGACAGAGGTAAAAGTGGGATAAACGTCATCACACAGGCACAGGGTAGAGCTATCTGATAGGCTCCTATCACTCAAGACGTAAGAAAGGCCATTGACAAACAGGACCTCACGGTATCAAAATGCTTCTTTTTTGCAAATAAAATAATTAATCAAGTGAAAAGTCTAAAGAATGGGAGAAATATCTTTGCTATATAAACACATCTCTATTGGTTACACTGTGGGGCTATGGTAAAACACTATGACTCAAAGCAACTTTGAAATGAAAGAGTTTGTATTGATATATGGTTCCAGAGGGGGACCCCAAAAGTTGGGAAAGAATGTCAGGAAATGGGGAGATCACATCTTCAACCATAAATGTGGATCAGAAAGTAAAGTGGAAGTGGGATGAAGCTACAAACTCTGAAATCCAACTCAGTGACTACTTCGCCCAGCAAAGCCACACCTTTCAAACATCCCATAACTTCCCTAAACTGTACCTCTAACTGGTGGTGTTCAAATATGGGAGTCTGTGGGGGATATTGACAACTCAAATTACCACATTCTGCTCCCTGGTCCTCATAATCTCATGAACGTATCACAATACAAAATGCATTTAGTTTATCTTCAAAAGTCCCATATCACAGTCTCAAATCTGTCCTAAATCCAAAATCTCTCTTAAGACTCAAGGTAATCTCTTAACTGTAAACCCCTATAAAATCCAAAAGCAAATTACATCCTTCCAACATATAGTGGTGCAAAATATACGCCTTCCCATTCTGCAGGGGCAGAATTGGGTCACAGTAAGGAAATACTGGATCAAAGCGAGACCAAAACACAACAATAAGAACACCAACCCTGTAGCTCCATGACTGGCATCTGGGTTATTAATTTGATAGTTCTTCCCCTCCAGCTTTACTAGCTGCACCGTGCTCTTCTCTCAGGCTGGTTGCGCACCCTGTCTGCACCTCTGCTTGGTAGATGTCTACGGCTGTGGCTTCTCCAACATCTTGGGATCTCAACGGCCACCCAAACTACACTTTCCCAGCTTCACTCAATGCCTCTCAGGGCCTTCTTCTCACTGGAATTCCCATGCATCTTGTTTGCTGGACTCGGTGACTCTCAGGAACTGTGTAGAAAGAATCTACAACCGTTCACACTTGCATGTTTCATGCCTCAAAGCCAGTACCACATGGCGGACACCACCCCCAGCTCAGCTGCCAGCTTAGGATAGACCTTGGCCCCCTTGAACCACTGAAGCAAAGGCTTTTGTTTGCAGTTGCTTCTTAGGAGTAGGAAACTCCTCAGGTATTTTCCTTTCACAAGAGGGAAGCTCAGCCCCATGGGGCCTTGCCATGAGGGCTCCCTTTCCTTTGTCCCAGTACAGACCAGGAGTCCCATTCTTACTGATGTAATTCCAGACTCTCTTTTAGCACATGCTTTGACTGTAATGGTGTTTGCTCTTTTTCTCTCTAAATTATACATTTTGTATTTCTCTCTTGGTTCTTGCTCATTGTCTACCTGTGTATGAGTTATCATTAATAACCATCCTACAAACTCAAAGTTACACTGTCTTAAAATTCCCTATGCCAAAGAAATTAGTCCATTCATCTTGACATCTGACAGAGCTTAATATCTATAATATACAAACAACTAAAACAACGAACTCAAACAACCCAATCAGGAAAAATACTAATGAAATAAATGATGGTTCTCGAAAGCTGAAATATAAACAGCCAGGAAATATGAAAAAAAAGTTCGACCTTACTGTCCATCAGAAAAATGCAAATCAAAAACATATTGGGATTCTATCTCACCCCAGTTAAAATGGCAGTCGTTTAAAGAAAAGAAAACACAAACGCTGGTGAGGAGGATATTGGGCAAAGGGACTCTTTCCACATTGCTGACAGGATGGTAAATGAATCTGTCCTCTGGATATCAGTATGCAGGCTGATAAAAAGTAAAATTCAGTCTACCATGTGACCCAGTTATACCACACCTCAGGATTTTTTGCAAAGACTCCATGTCAATAAATCACAGGTCATTGCATACCAATGTTTACTGCAGCACAATTCATAATAATCAACTTAGATGTCCACTGACAGAGGGTGGGTAAAGATGTGGTATATAAAGTTTTCAGGAATAAAGGTCTAAGTTATGTCATTTGTAGGAAAATAGCTACAAATGAAGATAATCATATTGAGGTAAGCCAATGAATGTTTGTGTGTGTATGTATGTGTGTGAGTGTGTGTGTGTGATTATAAGTGTTAGTGAGCGTGTGTGAGTATGAGAGAGTATGTGACATGAAAGTAGAAATAAAACTGTCATGGGAAACAAAGGAACTAACAGACATGGGAAAAGAAAATGGAGAGTAGATAAGAAGGTGAGGGATACACTCTACATGTAACATGCAGTTATATAAAAACTTATAAATAATATTTAATAAATATATTTCAAAGTGTAAACAAATAGTAGGTGGTAAGACCATCAGGATATGCCCTGCAAAACTGGGGGTCTGGGAGTCTCTGTAGCCTGATGACTGCTGCACAACAGAAAAACAACTTTTCAATCAGAAGGGCATAAACTTACAGACAGATGGACAGACATTGTCCTCTACAGGCTGGCAGCACTCACATGAGTTACTTTTCAGTGAAGAGCTTCAAAATGCTTGTCTCTAAGATCTGGATGGCACCAGCTTCCCCAAAGGCCCATAGGCAGGATGAATGGGGAACCTCAGATGACGATACCCCATGCATACTCAGAGCATGTCCCTTCTGGTCCTTCCTGGAGAATGTGCTTCAATGGGCAGGGTGGAGGTAACTCTGCTCTTCTGAGAGCTAGAAATGGAAATCCTCAGGAAACACAGCAGCCCAGTGGAGTGGGATGCACAAGAATCCAGGACAGCAGGTGCCATGCTGGGCTGTGAGTGCTGAGGATAAGCAGGTCTGGACCTGGTGTGTACAGCTGCTCATCTCCTACTTGGATGACCTGCTTCTTTTAACATTCTTATTGAGGTATGAGTTACATGAAAAAGCAGCCTATTGGTCTACACAACTTGATTGATTTGGAGACCATCACTGCCCTAGTTTTATTTCTACCACTGTGACAAAAATACCCCGACAACATGACTCAGGGAAAGAAAGGGTCTAATGGTGTACAGGAACAAGGCAGCGAGTCACACCCACAGTCAAGAGGTCACAATTCCACCATCAAGAACAGAGATGATGGGCACCTGTGTGCCTATTGCCCAGTTAATTTTCCCTACTCTCATACAGTCCAAGACCCGAACTCAAACTGCCTCTGCAGTTTCAGAGAGCCACTGAGTCCAGGCAATATGATGCAGGGTAATTCCTGTGAAAAGAGGACCCTGAGAATATTATCCATTCACTCTCAGGCTGGATCTTCCTACACTGGTTAAGGCAATCAAGGTAAATCTCACAGACATTCCCATGGGTCAACCTGACCCACATAATTCTTCACTAGGGCTCTCTTTCCAGATAAACATAAGCTGCCTCAGGTTGAAAATTTAAACTAACCACAAAAAAACATATTCCTAAAATACCACTATTATGACCAAAGCCCGTGAACAAACCCACTACCATCAATTGTAGATAGAGGCAGTCCAGTTACGTTACCAGCAGTCGGAGGTCTTTCTCAGGGGCCTACACTCAGATAAAACCAGGCCCTTGCCTGCTTTGCAGGACAAAACTTAAAGGCAAATTAGAAGAAAACAAAAATTTTAGAGAGCGCATCTAAGGAAAAAAGACCATGCATTAAAAACATAGGTGTCACTTCTCAAAAGGGAGCTGAGCTTAGACATCATTACAAAGGCCATGGATGTGGTTTTGTAGGCTGTAGTACTCAAATAACACCTACCTAGCACTTTAAAAATTAAGTAAAAGTTCTTGGGCTGATTCTCTTGTCTATCTTATAAAGAATTTTTGTTTGTACATGAACTTGTGTAGTGATTTAATGAGTGGTGCTGTTTAGATTTAGGGGTGAGAGAGGAGGGTTAATTAGTTAAACTCAAGGCTACAGTCTGGTCCCCAAGTAAGCACAGCCTGTCATCAGCATCCTGGTTGAGATGTCGTTAGGAAGGCATCATTACCTCTTTAGGTGACTTTGGTTTTCTTGGTTGTGTTAAAGAGAAGTTTGCCAATTGTCAGCAAACAGGAAAGGCAAACCACCTCCCAGGGAAAGGGACTCCTGCCTCTTCCCATGTCCCCATCATTTTTTGTCTTTTTGACCTCATTCATCTCCCTTCCACTGTTTCAGCCACACATTTTGTGTGTGGAATGATGCACTCACCCAGTCACAAACATAGGAAGATGAAAAGTTGCTGTCAGATTGTCTTCCTCAATCACTTCTCTACCCTTCTGTTTCATACATGGTCTATCAGTAATCCTGGAGATGCCATCTTGACTGGACCAACTGGCTGGCAAGTCCCTAGGATCCACCTGTCTTTGTACTCTCAGTTCAGGGGTTACAGATGTATGCCACCATGCCCACCTTCTATATTAGTGACTGGGGTCCTATCTCAGGTCTAATGACTGTGGAGTGAGCACTTCACTGACTGAGACTTCTCTCCCAGCCCTTCCTTCACCACTCATTGCTCTGGCACAGAATCAATGCTATTGCATCTCCAGAGTTGAGGGGAAGAGTCAACACCTCGCAGCGATAGAATTAGACCTACTGAAAAGACCTAGTTCTATGCCTGCTGTGGGTGAATCTGAGTGTCTCTTTCTAGCTAAGAGACTTGTGAGAACTCACATCACTCTCTAAGCCTCTGTCCTTCCATCCATGATGGAGTAAACACAGTTATCACTTTAGAGGGTTGTGGTCTAAGTGGGGTCACAGACATGGGTTTCTCAGCACAAAGGTCATGACAGATGATATAATCAGTAAATATTGGCTATAATTATTGTCCTGGTTAGGGCTGAAAATGTCAAAATAAGACCTGGTGTCCCCTGTCCAGAACCTCCCAGTATACTAGAGAGACCAATGACACAACATAGTAGTGACTTAAAACATGGTGCTCAAGTGCTAGATAATTCTGACACACCCCTGACATCCTGCCACGTGGGATGCTGAAATAGGAAGGTCATGAGGCCAACTTGGATTACAAGGCCAACCTAGGCAACTGAATAAAACAGTCTTAAGGAGGGGGGAGAGAGAGGGGGGAAGAGAGAGAGAGAGAGAGAGAGAGAGAGAATGAGAGAGGGAGAGAGCGCACACTGCTGGCTGGTTTTCCAGAGGACCTGGTTTAAATTCTGAGAATCCACATGGTGTCTCCCAACCATCTACAACTCCAACTGCAGGGAATCTGGAACTCACTTCTGGACTCCATAGGTCCTAAATTCATTGGCGCACAGACATACATGAAGGCAAAACATTCACACAACATAAAAATAAAAATAACTTATTTTTTAATGTAAAAAGAGAGCTATGGCCAGAACTCAGTGGCCAAACATCTAGCTAGCAACAGTCAAGCACAAGGTTCAACTTTGTACTGAAAAGGACTGGAGGGAGGAAGGAAAGAATCATGACTTCGTCCAAATTTGGGAGTGAGAAACTGTTTTCAGAACAAAGAATACTCTAGCTTCATTTCTGATGCTGTGATAAAATACCCTGACCAAAAGCAACCTAGGGGAGAAAGGATTTGTTCAACTGGCACATCTGTGTTACAGTCTGTTATCAAGGGCAGTCAATGGAGGAACTCAAGCAGTTAGTCCCACAGCATCACAGTCAAGAGTAGAGAGAGAATAAATGCATCTTTGCATACTTGCTTCTGGTTCTGCTCAACTAGCTTTCTTAATGACATATGTGTGCATGTACACAGTTCATGTATGCACACAGAGGCCAAAGAGGATATCCACTGTCCTTCTTTATTGATCCCTGCCTTCTTTCCATGAGCCAGGCTCTCTCACTGAGCCAGACATTCACTTGTATTTTTAGATAGGCTGGCAGCCAGCAAGCCCCAGTGATCTTCCTGTCTCTACCTCCTCTCCAAGTACTGGGGCTATCAGCAAGTGTATCACCACTCCTGCCCTTTAATGTGGGTGATGGGATTCTGAACTCAGTTCTATGCTTACATAGCAAGCACTTTACCCACTGGACCATCCCCTCAAACACTTTTGATTGGTCAGGCCATCGTGAAAAGGTGAAAGCACTGGACAAGAAAGAAATTAAGGCAGCAGTGGAATTCAAGCAAGCTGGCTGATCTGGCAGTGAGTGATAACTGGGAAGGAGAAAAATGAGGAGATGATGATTTCTGAGTCCTTCATACTGTGGCTGTACTTGGAATAGGCATTGAAGCAAAGTCGGGTATCAAAGGCAGAAAGTGGGGACAACTTGGCTTTGAAATTGAGAAGAATGGGAGGTACATCTGCCTAGCTGTGAATGTATAAACAGAAAGGACAGCCCTTTGTTATCTGACATAGAAGTTCATTTTCCTCCAGGGAAGGAGTTGGTACTGGCTCCTCCACGACCCTGAAGACCTTAAAACAAGAAGGTCCCTCTGGGAGCCACCAAAGACAGACCCATGGTAGAGTCATCATACAGGTGGAATGGACACTGAAGAATGCCTAGGCTATTGTGGGAATGGAGAGATGAGGGTCAGAGATGGGAACAAAGGAGGGTATTATGTTGAAGATAAAAGAAGAGCTGCTTCAAAGGTGACCGAGGAGTAGATCATCACTAAGAACACAGTTCAGGAAGCGGGAAAGCCAGGTTCTCCCTTTTTGAACATGAAAGGACAGCCAGTGTGTGCCACATATGCTGGCCAGCTGTCAAAACCCACCCGGATTCTCTAAGCCCCTCTGATGAACATTGTGGAGGATCCCTCTCTGTAAAGACAAATTGCTTGATCCTTAATGGAGCCTAACAAAGGAGGGGACAGAATAAACCCCAGGAGATTATAAGTCGGTCTGCCATAAAAATAAATGAGGGAAAAGGAAATCATGGGGCAGGGAGGGTGTATATGGTAGAGAGAGTTATAGGGAGGAGATAGAACACACAACATAAGGGTGACAGGGTTTACTCGTGACTCATAGTTTGGAGGAATAAAAGTCTATCATGGCAAGAAGGCGTAGTATCTTAGTTAGGGTTTCTATTGCTGTAAGAAAACCCCATGACCTAAAGCAACCTGCGATGAAAGGGTTTATTTTGCCTTACACCTTATATAAGTCATCACTGAAGGAAGCCAGGGCAAGAATTCAGGGTCAGAAAGTGGAGGCAGGAACTGGAGCGGAGGCCGAGAAGGAACGCTGCTTAGTGGCTTGTTCCTCATAGCATTCTCAGCCTGTTGTCTTATAGAACCCAGGACACCAGTCCAGCAGTAGTACCACCCACAATGAGTTGGACCCTCCTACATCAATGGTCAATCAAGAAGATGGCTTCTAGGGTTGGCTTTCCCATAGGCCAGTCTAGTAGAAGCATTTTCCTAATTGAAGCTCCCTCTTCCCAAATGATTCTTATCTGTGCCAAGTTAACAAAACTAAGCAGTCCACATGGTAATGACAGTAGCTTGTTATGTGGCACCCACCAGAAACCAGAGCAGTGAATCCATTCTCAGCTCCCTCTTCCTCTCCCTTTCCCTGTCTCCCTCTCCTTCTCTCCCTGTCCCCCTGTCTCCCTCTCCCTCTCTCCTTCTCCCTCTGTCCCTCTCTCCCTGTCTCCCTCTCTCCTTCTCTCCCTCCCCCTCCTTTTATTATATTATTTTATTCTATGTAGTACGTCTCAAATTCAGGATGGGACCATTTTCCTCAGTCAGTCCTCTCTGGAATCACTGTTAAAGACATATCCAAGGGTGAACTTCACTAATGGGTGTTTTGCCTGAATGTGTGTCTGCACAACATGTACATTTGTGGTACCTACAGAAGCCAGGAGAGGCATCATATTCCCTGAAACTGGGGTTACACACAGTTTTGAGCCACCATATAGGTGCTGAGAAGGAAGAGCAGCCCCTACTTTTAATTTCCAAGCTGCTTCTCCAGCCCAATCCCTAGGTACTCCTTAATCCAATCAAACTGGTATTCAAAATTAACCATCACAGAAGGCAACAGGTGCTATGAGAGTTCAGATTGTGGAAAGCTCTGCTAATCTCGTAAGGCCAAACATGAAGTTTCATTTCAGCTTTTCAGTTCACATGTTTCCATGGCAATGGGAGGTGGGAAAACGATCCACGCTCAGTAGAAATGGTACTTTGGACTTCAAGTGTGGATCTTTTCCCAGCCTAGTGAAGCAGTATAATGCTGTCTCATAACATTGGGCAGCAATGTGAAAGCAGCATTGTATCAGCCACATGACCTAGAACAGCCAGTGGGGATGCTTCTGTGCACAGAGCTGTGAAGTAAAGATGTCCAGTGTGTGGGAATGAGTGTATTTCCTCTTAGGATACTTTGCATAAATAATGATTAAAAGCACATCATATACATCAAGGAGCATCCATGCATACACCCAACGGGAGGTCTACTATGGAATTCTTGCTCTTAAGAAGGAGTGATGACCTCCTCCAAAAAAAGTAACAGTCTAGACAGAAAGTCATTGACAAGAACTCTTAATACTTGTGATAAGAGTGCTGAAGGGTAGCTCTCCATAAATTATGGCTTCTGGAGGGGAGCACGTGGGGAGTGACTCAGTTTTCTTTAAGGAACTGGCTCACCAGGAGTTTGACCATACTCTAGTAAGAATACAAGCAACACAGATTGAACTTTTTCTTCTTTTTCTTTTCTTTCCTTTTTCTTTTATTTTTTTTCAGTGATGCAGGGAAGAGGAGCTGAACTGGGATGACTGGGAAGTGAGGGTGCTCAGGGTTCATGATGTGAAACTCCCAAATTATTGATAAAAATATTGTGAAAAAAAGAAAGGGTGGTGACATGCAGTCCAAGACCACTAGAAGTGAAAGAGTATCCACGGAGGAATTAATTATGCATTAAGTCAGCCTGTGGGCATGTCTGTGGAAAAGCGTCCTAACTAAGGTAGCTAACATAGGAAGACAACCAATTGTGGGCAGCATCATTCCCTAGACAGGTAATCATGATATATGTTACCATGGTCACATGGAGATGCCCAAGCAGTGAGGAACAGAAGACTTCTTTGATAGCCAGTAAAGATGAAGGCCTTCCACAAACTACATAAAAGACTTCAGAAGAACTGTCCAACCTTGTCTGAGTTGATGACAGTCCCAGCCAACAGTGTGACTACAGACTTAGAAAACTCCCATAGCTGGAACCACCAGCTAAGTCTTCAT
The DNA here is from genome assembly GCA_036184795.1 of Tokudaia tokunoshimensis. Taxonomy (NCBI): domain Eukaryota; kingdom Metazoa; phylum Chordata; class Mammalia; order Rodentia; family Muridae; genus Tokudaia; species Tokudaia tokunoshimensis. The sequence goes on from BTHU01000010.1 coordinate 66,506,207, forward strand.
TTTTAAAAGTCCGGAGCCCTAAAAACTGTGACATCACAAACATGTACTGTTTTAAGCTTCTGGGCTTGGGAGAAATTTGTCACACAGGAATAAATTATTGGCTGACTGACCTCATTGAAGATTAAACACTACCATATACTTTATAAATAGCAAATCATTTCTAGTATGGGAGACAAGAAAAACACAAGGTGTTTCACCTGCTGGTACATGTATTTCTCAAAGCCCTAAGTGTCCATTGTGGGACTGGCAAGTTTTAAATAAATTGGTCTTACTGTGATAAAATCCTAAACTCTCATTTTTTTTGAAAACTGTAATATGTTGTTCTGCCACTGACCTCCTTAATGGGCAAATATTACATTGTTTTAAAGCTTATAAGCTAAAAGATTTATACATTATCTGCATGATCTTATTTTTTACAATATCAGCAGTGCTGGTCCTGGAGGAGAATGAGTTTTGAATGTGTGAAGTCTGAAGCAGGCATGCTCTGTTACAAACCTATTTTCAGATTCTATTCTCATCTGGACACCATCATGATTTCCCTCACAGCTTTTCACTGAGAAAGGAAGAGTAACCTCTCAGGAGTCATAGTAGTGAATTGCAAGATGGACTACTAGTTAAAGGCACTTGCTACCAAGCCTGGTGACCTGAGTCTGATCCTCTTCCCACATAGGAGCCACATGATAGAAGGAGAGACACCTGCAGGTTGTCCTCTGACCTCCACACATGCACCGTGCCATGCACACCCATGTGCATGTATGCATGCACAAAACAACTACTAAATATAATAGTGTTTTATTAAAGAGCCACAGCAGTTGATAACAAAGCCGTCCCTGGCATCTGACTAGACAGCTGGACTTCAGATCTATACCTCTAAGGGAAAGAAGAGCTGGCTCACCAGTGACATCTGATGTGGTTCTTGGTGGCTGAGAAGAACTGTATCCAGCTACTGAGCAGAAGATGCCATCCTGCTTCCTGTTATTGGTACAGCCTCAGCATAATCCTTATCTGGACTTCAGCCATGTTGTAAATACATATGTCTATACAATGCATACCAATGGTGTCTAACACAAATTTATATGTCAATAATCTTTATTTCTATAATCTGTATTCAGAAATGGATTGCCAGAGTGATGAGCCCAACCACTCAGGGCTCAGTTTTCTGTTGCTAATGGTGTTTGTTGGTTGGTTTGTTTCCTTTTCTGGTTTGAGACTAGAGACCCTGTTTCTCTGTATGGTCCAAACTGGCCTTGAACTCATAACAACACTGGGTCCTCATCCTTTCAAATTCAAAGACCATAGCTTTGTCCCACCATGCCCAGAACCCATGCTAACATCAACTTTCAAAGAAATCCTAACTTCCTTTCCTGTTTGAAGTGAATCTTTCTGGAACATCAAAGGCTTCTCCTTCAGAGACTGGGTTTCTGGGACCCATGAAAAGGAGAAAAACAGAACTTTTTGTGTCAGACCGTGTTCTAAACACTGTAGGCAAGTTAGCTGACCTCATTCACACAGCAATCTTTTGCAGTCAGTCATGAGTTCAAAACATGGCTGATCCCACTCCAAACCCAGCTGGGGAAACCACCATTCCTCACTTCACACTAAGGACCTTTAACACCTGGAAGCACACCAGGGTCTCTGGTAACCTTGGACATGAAGATAGGAGATGCTCTCCACGCAAGCTGCCAGATTCAGAACCTGCAGATGTTACCAGCATAGGTTTTTAAAACTTCAAAGCATACAAGAATTTCTTAGTTAAATCACGGATCCTGACTCAATAAGTTCAGAGCAGGGTTTGGGACTCCTGATGGGGCCTCAGAATCAGCAGAGAACATATCCAGACACCAAATTCTCAGTACAAAGATTTATTACCCTGGAAGGAAAGCTGGGAAGGGAAGGGATGCCTCTGGATTGGGCAAAGACAGCAACAGGTATTTCTGCAGGAGTGGTTTTTAAGGAGAAAAAGGGAGGCATATGTGTTAGGATGTGTGGGTAAGTCTTGATTAGACAGTTTAGGCTGTGTATACAAATAATGAATTTTAATTTTGGACCTTGATGTTTTGATAGTTGAACCTTGGTGATCGGTGTAGGGAATGAGACAGTGGCCAGATAGGGGAATTGGATGGACCTTGGGGGCAAGCTTTAGGAATGTAACCTAATGCTTTACCAAGGGAGACCTGCTCACATCAGGTTTGCCATGTCTGAGCCTATTAGAAAGCCTTTCAGTTGCAAGTTCTAAACAAACCCTGCAATGACAGTCTTGTCATGGATCTGTGACCCACACTTAAAGCACCAAGGTTTAGTGGACATCATTGGGGTTATAGCAGCAGAGGCCCTCTCAGTTAGGGATGGATATTAAGACAGTGCAAAAAGCCCAAGAGAAAAAGAGGCATTTAGTTCAAAATATTCATGCTTTGGCGATAATGACCATGTCTATCAGTGGTTTACTAAATGTTCAGCACTAAATGATCTTCCTAATGATGATTTTTAAATTATTATACCATTTTACAGAAGCTAAAATTTGAGACCAAAAGAGGGGAAAGAACACACTCATGACTATTATTCAACATAGAAGCAGCACTTGAAACCAAGCGATATTCTGAAAACATGCTGAGTACCTGATCTCATAAAAAAGATCCAAAAAGTCCAGTGTACCACAAGCCCAGGGCATGCCAACTGTGTGAGCCAGTGACTAACATCAAATACTGTGATCTTGGTGATGACTCAGGACCTGAGGAGTTGAGCAATAAAAACACATAGTATACATAAACATATTTAACAGTGGGTAATGGGGACAGTAGTAGAAATGAGGTTATGGTAGAAGATTCTTTGGTAAATGTACAGGTAATGTTAAAGATAATCAACACGAATGCACACGGAGATTAGCAGCAGAGGAAAACCTCTGCCATTCCAGAGCCAACGGGGCAGCCATTATAGTAAAAGGATGATCAGAATCCAAGGAGAGCCTCCTTCATATTCACTGAGCTGCCCATCAGGAACCACATAGATAGATGACATAGTCATACAGGGTCATCTGGGTTGCCCAACAGGAGCCAAACAGATACACGGTGTGGTCATATACTGTCAACTGAGAGAAGGAAAGGAAATCCCCCACACCTGTTCCTTTCCTTACTTCCTGGGCACCTTCCTGTCCTGTATCAACTTAGCTCCATGTGGTACCAACCTTCAAAAGCATCCTGGAGGGTCAGTCTCCTGGACTAGGGATGAGGACAATGGAAAGGAGAAATGGATGTGGAGGGGAGAAGGAAACAGACAAATCAGCACAGATGGCTAGGAGCCTGAAAACTCTTTTATGTAGGGCAGTTAATCAAGTGTGGATATTTATGGCCAAGGAGTGACAACCTGGTGTGAAGACATTTACCACAATGCAACTTGAAGAGCTGACATCTGCAGGAGCGGGAAGACAGTCCACATGGTCTAACAAGCAGTACAATGAAAGGGGGATTAAATATTAAAAATGTCTGACTCCAATGGCAATGGTTCTGAATGGGGATTTGGTAGCAGGTAGATCTGAGTTCAGATCTTGGCCTTGATACATAATGAATCTGTAGCCACAAACCATTATCTTCCTCTTCTAAAGAAATACAGGGGGAGGGAAGGGAGAGGGGGAGGGGGCTGGAGAGATGGTTCAGTGGTTAAGAGCACTGACTGCTCTTGCAGAGGTCCTGAGTTCAATTCCCAGCAATCACATGGTGGCTCACAACCATCTGTAATGGGATATGATGCCCCCTCTTCTGGGGTGTCTGAAGACAGCTACAATGTACTCATAAACATAAAACAAATCTTTAAAAAAAAAGAAATATCAGAGTGCTAATATATAGAATTCTGAATGATTAGATAATAGTGGGTACCTAAGGCTTAAATATTCAATAAATGGGAGCTGTTGTTTATGTCATCTAAAGAGGGATAGAATTGCTGTAGGTCTGGGGGAAAGGGTAGCATACAAGACAGAGAGGAAAGTGATGAACAAAGAGTCAAAATCCATTTCCTAGTGTCCCTACTGCTGCTCACCTATGTGTGTGCCAAATGCCAATCTGTCTACTTTCTCTCTGGCTGAAAAGATCAGTGTCCTCATGAGGAACAAGCTTATGCTCTGCAGGTCTCTGCTCCAGGATTTGGAAAGTCACATACCCATGTGATCCAGGCAGCTGAGGGTAATGAGTTAAATGAGAAGGCGGTACATTCAGAAGAATGGAGGGCTCCCCAAAATATAGTATAATAATAGGGATAGCTACAATGCCCTACCCATTGCATGTGGGAGTTATGATTCCCACTAACAGTTAATGGTATCTAGAGCTCTGTGAGTCCTTCCAAGTTTTAAATGCTGATAACAAAGTTGAATGTTTAAAACTCTCTGAGAGCCAAGCCAAATACTTTGTAGAACCAACTGGAAATTCTTAACATAATGTAATATTCTCTCCTTTCAAAATAAAAATAAGGTTGGGAGTTTAGAGCAAATGTTAGAGCACTTGCCCACTCTACACAGACATTGAGTTTGATCCTCAGCTCCACATTAAACTAGACATGGTGGTGTAACCCTGCACTGGGGAGGTAGAAGATCAGAAGTTCAAGGTCATCATTAGCTATGCAGAGATTTCAAGGCCCGCTTAATGTCAGGAGACTGATTTCTACAGGCAAGCCAATGAAAGTAAATCTTTTTCTCTCGCCTTGCACAAAATCTTCAGCTCCAAATGGATCAACAATCTCAGTGTTAAACCTGCAACCCTGAAACTGCTAGAACAAAGGGTAGAGAACAGCCTCCAGATACAGAAAAAGGTCCAGACAGGACTCTGGTCACTCTAAAGAAGTCTATCAACACATGGAACTTCATGAAACAGAAACACTTTTGTATAGCAAAAGAAACTGTCCACCAAATGAAGAGGCAGCCTACAGAAGAGAACAAAAGTCTTTGCCAGCTATTCATCTAACAGAAGATTAATATCAAGGATACACAAAGGACTCAAATAACAATGCATCAATAAAACTAACAATGCAGTCCAAAAATTTGTTGGAGATTTGAACAGAAAATTCCCCAAAGAAAAAACACAAATGACTAAGAAGTGTTTTTTAAAAAGTGTTCAACATCATTATGCACCAGTGAAATGTAAACTAAAACTACTTCGAGATTCATTTACAATCCAGTTGGGATGAATAGCATCAAGAAATCAAATGGCAACAAAGAAAATGCTGGTGAGGATGTTGGGGAAGAAGAACCCCTGCTTGCTGCTGGTGGGAGTGTATACTGGTGCAAACACTATGGAAATAGGAGTGGAGGTTCCTTAGAAAGCTGCCACATGATTCAGCTATACCATTCCTGGGTATTTACCCAAAGGTCTCCATGTCTAATAGAGACACCTGATCATCCATGTTCACTGCTGCTTTGTTCACAATATTTAAAAGCAGAATCAACCTGTATGTTTATCAACAGACAGACAGACAGACAGACAGACAGACAGATAGAGGAAATGTGGTAGATATGCATGATGAAATTTTATTCAACTGTAATGAAAAATTAAATTATTAAAGTTGCAGGTAACTGGATGAAACTGCAAGAAAAAAAAAGATATACTGAAGGAAGTTACCCAGCCCAATAAAAGACAAATGCCATACAGGCTCTTGGTTGCCCACCAGAACTAGGTAAGACCCTGTTGGTAAAGATACCATACAACTTGGATGCAAACTAGAGATAAATAAAATGCCACTAAGCTGGAAACTTCCTCCCTGTGGGTAGCTTTCATAATGCCAGGTGGTGCCATGCAGACTGCTAGGGGAGAAAAAGCATCAGTAGTATTCACAACCCAGTTGTGAAACCTACAAATTGTAAAACCAGCATGCCAGCCAGGCAACAGTTGCAATAGTGGTACAACTCTTATGGAGGCAACCAACTATTCTCTCATTAGATTTGAAGCCCACTTTGCAGGAGAGGTTTCATGCCTAGTACTCTATGCCTAGCCAAAAAGCCCATGGCTAGAGATGTCATAGGACCTTGTGGGGTAGAGCTTACTATATTGTTTCATTAGATTGACCTAGCATCAAACAGCATCTATGTTTATATCCATATCTATGTTTATATACATAGATAAATGGTACTCTCAGCATTAGTCAGAAAAGACCCTTTTGCAATGAATAGCAGTAAATCCAGAAACTCTTGGCTGGTCAAGGTGCTGTGAATAAGTGATGGTTGAGTGGTCAGTCCTCATCAAGACATTTAGACTACCTCCTCTAACACCCAAGGACTATCCAAGAAGAAACAATGTAAGAGCCAGAAGGCAGGGAGAAGACCGCAAAATGACATTTTCTGGACATGACATAGCCATTAAAATCATGGATTCACAGCAGTTCTACACTGGACTTGCAGAAGACCAGACCTACCAACTGTCAGTCATGGAAGGAAAATTGTGGGGTGTCACCCTTTTCTGTTGAACTATTTGCTGTTGATAGAGTCTAGGGGAGAGATAGTCATTATATTTATGTAGTTGTTACATATATTTATGCATGTAGCAACTGCTGAGCCTACCTGGCTCTACTGCACATTCCCATACCTATAGTCACAGAGATGGCCCTAGATAAACTCAGGGGATGACAAAACAAAACCTGAGGACACAAGAAAGAGATCTGTGGGGAGGCAGCAAAGCCTAGACACTACGCACCCCACTGTAAAAAGAGCTTATCCCAAGAAGGAGCAAGAGCTGCGGAAGAAATGAGACCAAGGCAGCCCTGAGGTTGCTGGGGTCTGGGCCTGCTCTGCTTTCTGCCTCTTCAGAATATGGAAGAACTTGAGTTGTTTCAATGCTGCATCTTCAGACAAGTGGCAAGATCTTCAGAAAAGGGCAACAGAGACTTGCTGGCACTGGACTGCCTAGCATTGTTTCTCTCAGGGACAGCCAGGGGCTCTGAACCACTCTCTCTACAGACTTCTCTATTGCATTCTTGCATGCTTATGTTTTGTTTGAGTATTTTGAGTTCAGTTGGTTGGAGATTTTGTGGGGCTTTTTGTTTATTTGTTTTGCTTTGTTTTTTTTTTTAAGACTGGACTCAAGGTTATTATATAGTTAAAGATGGCCTTCTGATTCTCCTGGCTCTATCTTCCAAATGCTGAGATGACAGATGTATACCTTCACACCCAAGGGCTTGTGTGTACTAAACAAGTACCCTATCTATTGAGCTACAGCCTTGCACTTCCCACAGATTTCTAATCCCACTCACAGATGAGGAAGTTAAGGCACTACCAGTACAGAAAATAAAAGGGGTCCTGGTGATTTCAACCCTCTGCATCTATCCTGTAGGTAGACTCCAATTTTGGGGGGGGGGAGTTCTCTTTTTTTATTAGATATATTCTTTATTTACATTTCAAATGTTGTCCCCTTTCCTGGTTTCCCCCTGAAAACTCCCTAACCCATCCCCCTCCCCCTGCTCACCAATCCACCTGCTCCTGCTTCCCTGTCCTGGCATTCCCCTATACTGGGGCATCTCAGGACCAAGGGCCTCTCCTCCCTTTGAGATCCCACAAGGCCATTTTCTGCTGCATATGCATCTGGAGCAATGGGTCCCTCCATGTGTACTCTTTGTGTGATTGTTTAGTCCCTGAGAGCTCTGGGGGTACTGGTTGGTTCATATTGTTGTTCCTCCTAAGATTCTGCAAACCCCTTCAGCTCCTTGGGTCCTTTCTTTGACTCCTCCATTGGTGACCCTGTGTTCAGTTCAATGGTTGGCTGAGAGTGTCCCCCTCTGTATTTGTCATGCACTGGCAGAGCCTCCCAGGTGACAGCTATATCAGGCTCCTTTCAGCAAGCACTTGTTGGCATCCACAATTGTGTCTAGGTTTTGTAATGGTATATGGGGTGAATTCCAAGGAGGGGCAGTCACTGGATAGTCTTTCCCTCAGTCTTTGCTCCACACCTTGTCTCTGTATCTCCTCCTAAGGGTATTTTGCTTCCCCTTCTAAGAAGGACTAGAGTATACATACTTTGTTCTTCTTTCTTCTTGAGCTTCATTTGGTCTGTGAATTGTATCTTGGGCATTCCAAGCTTCTGGGCTAATATCCAGTTATCAGTGAGTGTATACCATGTATGTTCTTTTGTGATTGGGTTACCTCACTTAGGATGACATTTTTCTAGTTCCATCCATTTGCTTAAGAATTTCATGAATTCATTGTTTTTAATAGCTGAGTAGCATTCCATTGTGTAAACAACTTCAGCAAAGTGGCTGGATATACAATTAACTCAAACAAATCAGTAGCCTTCCTATACTCAAAGGATAAACAGGCTGAGAAAGAAATTAGGGAAATGACACCCTTCACAATAGTCACAAACAATATAAAGCATCTTGGTGTAACTCTAACAAAACAGGTAAAAGATCTTTATGACAAGAACTTCAAGTCTCTGAAGAAAGAAACTGAAGAAGACCTCAGAAGATGGAAAGATCTCCCATGCTCATGGACTGGCAGGATTAATATAGTAAAAAGGGCCAAAAGCAATCTACAGATTCAATGCAATCCCCATCAAAATTCCAACTCAATTCTTCATAGAGTTAGAAAAAGCAATTCTCAAATTCATCTAGAATAACAACAAAAAAAAGCAGGATAGCTAAAACTATTCTCAAAAATAAAAGAACTTCTGGGGGGATCAGTATCCCCAACAGCAAGCTGTACTGCAGAGTAATAGTAATTAAAAAAAAAAAAAACCTGCATGGTATTGGTACAGTGACAGGCAGGTAGATCAATGGAGTAGAATTGAAGACCCAGAAATGAACCCACACACCTATGACCACTTGATCTTTGACAAAGGAGCTAAAACCATCCAGTGGACAAAAGATAGCCTTTTTATTTTTTTTAAAGATTTATTTATTTATTATATGTAAGTACACTGTAGCTGTCTTCAGACACATCAGAAGAGGGCATCAGATCTCGTTACGGATGGTTGTGAGCCACCATGTGGTTGCTGGAATTTGAACTCAGGGCCTTCAGAAGAGCAGTCAGTGCTCTTAACTGCTGAACCATCTTTCCAGCCCCCCAAAAAATAGCCTTTTCAACAAATAGTGCTGGTTCAACTGTCGGTTAGCATGCAGAAGAATGCAAATTGATCCATGCTTATCTCCTTGTACAAAGCTCAAGTCCACGTGGATCAAGGGTGATGAAGGATCACCTCCACATAAAACCAGATACAAACTAATAGAATAGAAAGTGGGGAAGAGCCTTGAGCACACGGACACAGGGGAAAAGTTCCTAATCAGAACACCAATAGCTTATGCTCTAAGATCAAGAATTGACAAATGGGACCTCATAAAATTACAATGTTTCTGTAAGGCAAAGGACAATGTCAATAGGACAAAACAACTACCAACAAATTGGGAAAAGATCTTTACCAACCCTATCTCCAACAGAGGGCTAATATCCAATATATACAAAGAACTCAAGAAGTTAGACTCCAGACAGTCAAATAACCCTGTTAAAAAATGGGTACAGAGCTAAACGAAGAATTTTCAACTGAGGAATATCGAATGGCTGAGAAGCACCTAAAGAAATGTCATCCTTAGACATTAGAGAAACACAAGTCAAAATAACCCTGGGATTTCACCTCACACCAGTCAGAATGGTTAAGATCAAAAACTCAGGAGACAGCAAGTGCTGGCAAGGATGCGGAGAAGGGGGAACACTTCTCCACTGCTGGTGGGATTGCAAGCTAGTACAACCACTCTGGAAATCAGTTTGGCAGTTCCTCAGAAAATTAAGCATAATACTACTCAAGGACCCTGCTATACCACTCCTGGGCATATACCCAGAGGATTCTCCAGCATGTAATAAGGACACATGCTCCACTATGTTCATAGCAACCTTATTTATAACAGCCAGAAGCTGGAAAGAACCGAGATGTCCCTCAGCAGAGGAATGGATACAGAAAATGTGGTACATTTACACAATGAATAGACTCCAATTAGCACAAAAAGTGCCCGATGGAGATCTATTTCAATCTTCCCCATAAGTTAAAATAATCTCCAAGTCTTCCTTTTCAGGGAAGACCTGGCTAGAAATACCTGGGGCAAAATGAGCTGCAGTCATAAGCTACATCTGGCCCACTGCCTGATTTTATGAGTCTTGTAAGCTACGGATGGTCCTTATATTTGTAAAAAAATGTTTAAAAAAGAAGGAAGAAGCATATAGAGGTTCTGTGACCCGCAAAACTAAAGGCACCTGTCACATGGTCTTCATGCAAAACATGTTTGCTGAGCAATGAGCATCAAGATCAACTTACAATGCAAGTTCCAGTGTTCAGTGAAACTGCAGCAACCAGCACAGGTAGTCTGATAACATCTGGGTCAAAATACAGGATGCAAGTTCTCCAGAGAACAAATAAAGTGTTGGGAAGGACACACAAGAACCTTCATATCCATAGACTCAGCAGAGGTGAGACCCAAAAGACATGTTGATACAGAGGAAGCCACTTACATTTTTCATTAATTCTATCCTCTTGTTAAGGTTTTACCTTGAGCACATAGGATTGCCAGTTGGTTAGGGGGCTATCCTGGGATGTTCTTGGGTCTGAGTCTGTCTAGAATAACTCCCAACACAGAACCATTATTTTTCTAGTGATGGTTACCTGTAACTGTCAACTTGACACATCCTAGAATCACTTGGGAAGATGGTCTCAGGGAAGGATTGCCTACATTGGATCAACCTGTAGGTTTGTCTGTGAGGGACTATCTTAAATAAGTTAATCAATGTGGGAAGATTCTTCCCACTTTGGGCAGCACCATTCCCTAGGCAGGAATGTTAGACCATATAGGAGTAGGGAAATCAAGCTAAGCACAAGAAATCAAGCAAATAAGAAAGCATGCATTTACATTTCTCTGATATTGACTGAGAAGACTCAGGTCCAGCACTCTTTAGGGCTCAGGAACTGGGGGTTCCAATCCCCCTCCCAGCAATGACCCCACCTCCCCTGCCCATCCCTAAAGCCAGAGCTAGTATTGGATCAGAGGGTGACTTAACTTCAAGAATGAGTAGAAGCAGTGAAGAATAAAAGAAGCCTGTAATAGAGCACAGTCAGACATTTCTTCTGCTTGGGCCCCAGGAGGCCATTAATGAACAGATAAGATAAGGGGACTGGAACATAAATTTTTCAATGGGAAGTTGAAAAAGTGTGTAAGTGTTATCACATTATATAAACAGAGCCTACACAATCTCCCAGGAAAGCTGTGTGACCTTGGTAAGCCTTGGACGTTCTCTCTGAACCTCAGTGCTCAAACTTCCACAATGAAGAGGTTAACCTGGATCAGGAGGCACCAACTATTAATTCACCGCGTGTCACAGGGTCTGGCCTTGTCAGAGGGTCAAGATGGAGGCTGTGTGGAATGAGAAGATTCTTGACCTATTTAAAGTACAGAGCCCTTTGTGACCCACAGATGGCTGCCAAGAGTGAAGGCAGGTCAGTGTCATGCAGAAGAAGCCAGGAATTCACATTTAGAACTGATGGCAGACAACACTCTGGGGAAGAAAATAATTCCATCCGTGAGAGGCATGCAGACCCATTGGCCACCTCTAGCCAAAACCATCAAGAGACATTTGAGGGCAAATATCAGAAACCCTCCAATGCCCCAATTCCACAGAGCTTCCATCTATGTCAACTAACAGAACCCTTCCATCACTTCTCCCAGTCATATCTCCTTCTCTTTGTAACAAAAGGCAAATGGTGAAATACAGAAAATGATATTGCCAAGCAAGGAAGAAGGGTATCTGCAGTCATCGGTGGGAGGAGTGTTCTCCAGGGAAGTTGGTACCCTCTTCACTCAAGAGACTGACTGCCTTTTCCTGGGGACCATTCCAAAGGCAGCTGGAGGGATTCATCTCTTTCCCCGACTCTGTCTTTCCCTCACCAGCATTCTCTGCTTCTTTTCCCTCACACTAGCAGTTTCCATGCAAGGGTACAGGCATTCAATCTAGACGCGACAGCTGCCCCGCCCCCACCGCCACCAGCAGCCAACCATGACAGCCAGGCTCATTCTTCATCCTGATGTGGCTGCAAGGGACACCAGGCTCCCTGGTAATGATCTCATAGTGACTGGAATACCAAAAGGCCTGAGATGGCTGTGCATGTGTAAGCACATGCATGTGCACGTGTGTTGGGGACAATCCGAGGACTCATCTGAATCCTCCACACCCTTCTGCATGCCTGGAGCAGAGAAAAAAGCCTTGCATCAGAAGTAACAGAAACTCACTCACATTTTACCCAGCCATAATACCCCACTGTATCCTGAGCAGAACCAAATCCTGTACCCAAGGTGCCTTCCGGACAGAAACAACTGCTTCCCCATCTCCCTGCCAGCTGCTCTGTTTCCCAAAGTGTATGCATAGGTCGTGCAGATATTACCCCCAGAGCTGCCTCATTTGGTGGGGGACATATATTCAAACTGAACAAAAAATGGTTTGGGCAATCCTATAGTCCTGTTGGGGTAGATTTACTGAAGGATCATGGGTAATACCTTTCAACTAATAAGGAGTTGTGAATAGGACTGAGCATCTACTCTGTCCCAGCCACCAGAAAATACTGTGCAATCATGGAAGGAACAACAAATAGCACTGAAAGCCACTGCCAGACGCTGCACTCTGTGTTCCATGTCTGTGTGCATCTACATGTCCAGGTGTGTGTGCACGTGTGTGAGGGTGTGCATGCACAAAATTGACATTGGGTGTCTTCTCAACTGTTCTCCATCTTACTTTTTAAGATTCATTATTTATTCTATTTACATGTGTGTGAGAGTGTGTGTGTGTGTGTGTGTGTGTGTGAGAGAGAGAGAGAGAGAGAGAGAGAGAGAGAGAGAGAGAGAGAGAGAGAGAGACGTGTGTGAGAGTGCTTATAGAGGCCACAAGAGGGTGTCATATAATCTGAAGCTGAAGTTGCCAGTGTTTGTGGGTACTGGGAACTGAACTCAGAATCCTCTGGGAAAGCAGTCTGTGCTCTTATTAGCAGAACCATCTTTCCAGTCCCTCTCTATCTTATTTCTTTGAGACAGGGTCTCTCACTGAACCTGGAACTCATCAATTTGGTTAGTCTGGTAAGCCAGCAAGCTCCAGAGATTACACATCTCTCTGTAGCTCCACATTGCTGGGATTACAGGCACACACTACCACAGCTGACTTCATATCAGTTCCGAGGCTTAAGACTTGGGTTCTCACGAGTGTGCCGCAGCCACTCTACCCACTGAGCCATCTCACCAGCCCTGTACTGAATGCTTCCCTCTCAAGTTATTGAACCCCTTTAAACGCCGTATAAGCTCGGGACACTGAGCACAAAAGAGGTTGAGGGCACTGTCCCCAGAGTGTGCACCTTCGTCATGACGAAAGGTGATCCACCACGGGGAGATAACAAAGCAGAGGGAAGCAGATGAAATTGAAGTCCAACAGTCTGAAGCTCTGTCTCTTCTGAAGTTCATCACTCCTCATGAGTTATTTTACCTTCTCAAGTCACTACTTATCCCTTCTCTTAAAACCAAGTAATAGAACTCATGGCTTGCAGCCTGTGAAGCCAATCACAAGCCAGTGCACCCAGCTTGCCTGCAGAGAAGCTAAGAGAAGTAAAGAAAATGCGCCTGAGCCGACAGAGTGCATGTCTGTGTCTTTGAGACTGTCTTCAAGGGTCCCAAAGTTCTGCTTGGTGAATTCTTAGAACCTGATACTTTTCCTTCTAACTAGCGATCCATTAATATTTATTCCAATAAATAAACTCCATTGGGAAACCTCATCTCTGTCCTCAAGGTCCCAAGCCCCTTGGGTGAGGGTCCCAAGAGTATCTTGTGGATTCTTTAGTGTCCACAAGAGGGCACCCACTTCCACTCCTCTGCCACTTAAAGAGCCTGTGATCCTGGAAGGCTGGCTTCAGACAGCCTCCCCACCTCTGTTGTGCTTGTGTGGTTTCTCAGCAGAACGGGAAAGAACCAAGATAATGGAATAGCGATGGAGAAAATAGTCACATTTGTTTACCTCTGTAGATATCCAAACATGTTTTAAAGGTGCATTCTGGGGTGAGAAGGTGGCTCAGGCAGTAAAGTACTAGCTATACAAGCATTAAGACCTGGGTTCAAATGCCCAGCACTCACAAAAAAAGCTGAGCCTTGGTGGCACACATCTGTAATCCCAAAAATGGAAAACAGATCCTTAGAACTTTTTGCCTAGCAGGTTCAGCATAAGACTTCATCTCAAATAAACAAGGGGTAGTAGAGAAAGATAACCAGTGTCAGCCTCTACACTCACACACACACACACACACACACACACCTCCAGCTGGATCCTCTAATGTTCTTGATCTCCCCACTCAAAGTCTGGAAGAAAGGGGCATGCTTCTTGGTGACTGTGAGGCTGTGCCTCCTCTGGCCCCTTCTCTTCGATCTCTGGTGTTCTTGAGAAAGGTTCTTTCCTCTTTATCAAATCACAGGCCTCCTTGGAGAGATGGCCCCAGAGACCATTGCTACCCGCTGGGTGCTGAAATGTGTTATCATTAAGCTCAACATGTTATTTAGTTAATTAAATGCCATGCTTTTGATGGCATTAATTAGATCCACTGCTGACTCCTCAGAAAACAAAACCAAAACAAAATGAAAACATCACCCCAGACCCGGGGAGATGCAAGGGAGCCAAAGCAAGACCCCGCTGACTCCTTCTCTCCTCCAAGACAGAATTAGCCCAAATGAGTCCTGAAACAAACAGCTCTGTGAGCTTTGTGAGGTCCCTTTCCTTTGCAGGATGATGTTGCTAATGTCCCTGGTGTTTCACAATATTCAATGTTTCTATAAATAAAGGCACAATTGCCTCTTACTTGAGTATATTTGCTGCAATAGTTTAGAGCTCCCTGCACACTCAGCTGCGTTTCCTCCTTCCCAAGTAGCTGAACATGCAGAGCTGCAGAGTCTCGGCAATGACCAAGGATGGAGGTGAACAAGTGATCAGTGGGTCACTACCAGGCACTGCCAAGAGAGCAAACCAGACCATGAGGCTGCTCAGGACTGAAGCAAAGACGCCATCCAGGTGCAGATGGTGGTCACTGCAGCTCATTTCTTGTCAACTGGAACTCTCCCTCTAGGGGGGAAAGAGAAATGCTCATGTTTCAGGGAGTCACTGAACATTGCAAGTCTCAGGACTCTTGAAACTTACAAGACTCACAGGTTTCTCTCCAAGGTCATAAAACCAGTAACAATCATGAGCAGAAGAGACTGTTCAGATTGAGCTGTCTAGGGTCAAGCTCAGAGACTCCAGGGGTGCAGCTATCCTGACTTATCACCCACGCTGGGGGTGAGATTTGGGGTGATACAGATATTATACTCCATAACTGTCTGGCTTATTAAGTTATACCTGAGTAGGATATTTGCTTAGGCCTGCCATCAGTGTCCTGTCTGAGGCAAGCATATGTTTGTGTCTCCTCAGAAAGCCACATAACAGAAGCAGAATTCAGTAGCTAGAAGCTAAGTGTGATCATGCATCCCATAATACCAGCATTCAATATGCTGAGGAGGGAGAACTGCGAATTCAAGGCTCAACTTGTCTGAGTCATAGTAAGTTTAATGCTATCCTGAACTACATTAGACCTTTTCAAAAACCCAAAACCAGAAAATAACGATACAATAACATACATACATACATACATACATACATACATACATACATACATATATACATACATGCATACCAGCAAACACCATTTGAGTTAAAAATGTCCTCAGTGGTAGAGTGGTTGCTTTCTGTTGCTGTGATAAATAACTTAGAGAGGTATCCTAGTTCCTTTCCAATTGCTGGACTAAGACACTATGAGCAAGAAAACTTATAGAAGAAATGGTTTATTGAGGGATTTCAGGTTCAGAGGGTTGGAGTCCATGATCATCATGGCAGGGAGCAATGCAGCAGGCAGGGAGGTGTGTCATGTGAGAAATAGCTGAGAGAGAGAGAGAGAGAGAGAGAGAGAGAGAGAGAGAGAGAGAGAGAGAGAGAGAGAGAGAGAGAATATTTTCAGTAAGGATGAGAGAGATTCAGTCAGGATGCAGGATCTAGGGTTAACATTATGCTATAGCCATAAGCCTCAATGGAATCCCCTATAAAATTAAGGGGTCTGCTGCCTTGACTTCTAGTATATGATGTTTTATGGTCCTGACAGACTGAACACTTTTTCTTGGGGTCCTAAGGCTTCTGAGAGGTTCTGGATTTTCAATTTCTCCTCAAAATGTGACCCTTAAAAAAACAAACAAACAAACAAAAAAAAAACCTCTGGCCATATTCACTGTACTAGATCTAGACATGGTGAGTGACCTGACAGTGCTATGCATTGTTTATGAAAATAGCACACAGTAGGTCATCACAGAAGATGGCCTGTCTTAGAGTTTCATTGCTGTGAAGAAACACTAGCACCACATCAACTCCTACAAAGAAAAACATTTAGTTGGGTCTGTCTTATAGTTCAGAGGTTTAGTCCATTATCATCATGATGGGAAACATGTTCGCATGTAGGCAGACAGGATGCTGGAGAGGAGGCTGAGAGTTCTACATCTGGATTCACAGGCAACAAGAAGAAACAGTGAGCCACTAGGCCAAGCTTGAGCTTCTGGGACCTCAAAGCACCCCCCACACACACACACAAAGCACCCACCCCCCACTCACACACATAGTGATACACTTTCTCCAGCAAGGCCACACCAACTCCAACCAGGCATACCTCCCAACAATGCCATTCCCTTTAGACTTATGGGGGCCATTTTTATTCAAACCACCACCACACTATCCTAATGTCTCATGTGCTGACTGCAGCAATTTTGATTTTTGTCTTAGATAAAAGAGGTGTGATGGTTTGCATTGCTCACCAGGTCTGAAAATATTATTAAGCACCCAGATCCATCCATGCCCTTGAAAGCTAAGATGCTGTGGATTTCCCAGTTGTGTGACTCAGTTGCTTGCTGCTTTAAACTTCCACAGACTTTAAAGTTTCTAGTTTTGACTAACTCTATAATAATCTATGTCTGTTATTTGTAACTGAAAGTGTCCTGAGACCATGCAATTTGTGTAGAGTATAAGATTGACGTGCACAGTATTTAAAAAAAGTAGATTTAGATGTCTCTACAGTATTTCTTTTTCCATAGGTCAAGAAGGAGAAATTGAAAAGCCAAGATGATGCTGATATCAAGAGCTGCCATCCTGAGCTGCAGAGCTACGCTGAGATGCCTTTAGTCAGGCATGCTGAGCATTCTAACCAGTATATGGTCTGTTTCTTGGAAACTGAGCAGCTCGAACAGAAGTCTCTGTTTCCTGTGGTACAGCAAAAAGCAGGCAGCAGGCTTTGAACAGTACTTAAGCAATGTGATAGGACAGTGTCCTAGTTAGGGTTTCTAGTGCTGCGAAGAGACACCATGACCGTGGAAACTCTCATAAAGGACAGTGTTTAGTTAAGGCTGGCTTACAGTTTCAGAGGTTTAGTCCATTATCATCATGGAGGGAAACATGGTGGCATGCAGGCAGACATGGTGCTGGAGAAGGGAGTTGAAAGTTCTACATCTGGATCCACAAGCAACAGGAAGAAACAGTGAGCCACTAGGCCTGGCTTGAGATTCTGAGACCTCAAGCCCACCTCCAGTGACACATTTCCTCCAACAAAGCCACACTTCCTCCAACAAGGCCACGCCTTGGAATAGTGCCACTCCCTATGCACCTATGGGGGGCCATTTTATTTTAATTCAAACTATCACAGATAGCAATTTGCTGAAGTCTATCTGCCAGAAATGTTCCAGTGTCCATTCTCATAATCACCCTACAAAGATACACACACACACACACACACACACACGCACACGCACACGCACACGCACACACACACAGTCATGTTCAAGGTCAGAGAGGTTAAGTATTCGTTGTTCCTTTGGTCGCAATTGGTCACTGGGGGCCAACTAGATGGTCCAATCTATAAAATAGTTGCTTTGTAAGCACTGAAGACCTGAGTTTGGAGTCTGAGAAACCAATTCAAAAGCAGGACATAGCAGCACATGCCTGTGATTCCAGAGATGGTGAGAGATGGTGTGGAGATGGGGTGAATCACTGGAAGCTCCTGGGCCAGCCACCCTAGCCTAAATGGTAATGCTCCAGACAAGCAGTAGACTCTGTCTCAAGCAAAACCATAGAAGACACCAGAAGAATGACACACAAAGTCATTTTTTCTAACTTCCACATATTTAGTGTGCATGTGTGCAATCCCATCTGCATAGGCACATGCACATACAAGATAGATAGATAGATAGGTAGATAGATAGATAGATAGATAGATAGATAGATAGATAGATAGATAGATAGATAGATAGATGGATGGGTATTCTGGGCTCAAATATAACATTTCTTCCACCATTCACTCCACCAATCTCTCCATAGAGTATGTATGTATGTATGTTGGTATGTATGCATGCATGTATGTATAATGCTCTACAACAGGCTACATTCTCAGCCTGCAGAGGTCTCATTAAGGTATCAGTGGCAGGAAAGGAGCTTTGAATAAAATCATTCCATCATTCCAGACCTGATGGTGGATAGATGCCTTATGAGCATGCACCTGTTTGTGGAAAGTCAGGCTTCAGAGAAGGAGAGGCAGAAGCCACCTTTCCCTGCACAACAATCCCCAGGTTCCTCTCTGGGAACCTTCATTTCCTTTTCCAGTCTTCCTTTGTGAAACCTTAAGAATAAGTATTGAAATCCTAAAGCCACTAAGCCACAATGGCAGGAACCCACTCACTCACTCCTGTTTAGCTCCAGGGCCCAGACTTCTGACAAGACCCTGGGGCTTTCTCCTCCTGTTCTCTACTTTTCTGGACTTCTCTATTCCCCACTATCCCACCATTTATTTAGTGCATTAATTTTAAGCTACTAAAGTTACAAATCTCCACTTTAAACTATCAACAAAGGAAACTTTGTATCACTACGAGAGAGAGAGAGAGAGAGAGAGAGAGAGAGAGAGAGAGAGAGAGAGAGAGAGAGAGAGAGAGAGAGAGAATCATTTACCATGAGATAGGAAACTCCAAAATAAACTTAAGTCCATCAAGTAGAAGTCATTAGATTTAAGAGACCTAGTTCTGGGTGTTTCTGATGCTAGGATTTGTTCTTCTTTAAAAGAACAAGAAATGGAAATGGAGAGAAATAATGGGGCTTTTAAAAGTATGTGAGCAAGGCTGATGAGGTAGCTTAGTTGGTTAAGTGCTTATTTTGCTGGTGTGGTAGACCTGTGTTTGATCCTCAAAACTTATGTTTAAAAACCTGACTTGGCAACTTATGCTTTTAATGCCAGCACTGGGGAGACAGAAACAGGGGTGCCCCTAGAGTTCACCAGCCAGTCTAACCTTCTTGCTGAGCTGCTAGTTAGTGAGAGGCCCTGCCTCAAAACATCAGTGGATGACAGCTGAGGAGAAGCAATCAAGGTTGACTTCAGACTAACACACACATACACACACACACATACACTACACATAAACACACATATAATGTGTTAATAAATGTTCTTTTCTGACATGATCAGGTGGATTGAAGGAGACTTGAAAATAAAGTGGATTTCTCACAGTATAGTCCTACATTATTCAATCCCTTGTCTGAAGCACCCAGAATCCCATTTTTCTACCTTCATATT
Source organism: Tokudaia tokunoshimensis (assembly GCA_036184795.1). Classification (NCBI taxonomy): domain Eukaryota; kingdom Metazoa; phylum Chordata; class Mammalia; order Rodentia; family Muridae; genus Tokudaia; species Tokudaia tokunoshimensis. The sequence goes on from BTHU01000010.1 coordinate 66,525,856, forward strand.
TGAGGATGTCACCCAGTCCCATGCTCCTTACATCCTTGAATGCCAAGCTGGATTCCCAAAATAAGCAGAGAGACTGTCTTCACCTATCAGCTCCCCAGGCTACAAGGTAAACTGGGAAATATCTACATGGACAGCAGATTCAAATGTCTTAAGGTAGAAGAGACCCCTGAGCATTCGATCATCCCTTGTCCTGTGGAATGTTAAGGCTTTACAGGGATCCATTCAAGGTTAAATCTCCAAAAGATGAAAGTAGAACCAGGCTCTCTAGGAAAGCAGGGAGCTTTCTTTTTTCCTGTATTTTTCTCTGAGATAAGGTTGTGAGCACAGAAAAAGATATCTAAAATTTTAATCTTCAACAGATTTGGGAGATGGTTCAGTGGGTAAAAAGTGCTTCCCATGCTAGCACAAAGGTATAAATTTGGATCCCCAGCACCCACATGAGAAGCTGGGTCTGCAGTCCCAGCCCTGAGAGCCCAGAGACAGGAGGATCCTGGGGTCTCACTGGCTAGAATGCTAGACTCAGTACACTCCAGGCTCAATGACAGACCTTGTCTCAAAAAATAAGGTGGTGAGCAATTGAAGAAAGAAGACTTGTAACATTGTTCTATGAACTCTACATATGTATGGAACACACACACACGTATGCTGATGGATGAACATACACACACACACACACACACACGTATGCTGATGGATGAATACACACACACACACACACACACACACACACGAGAAGGAAAATACGTACTTGAGCAACAAATAGCTATACACCTTGTGCAGCTGCTGAGAAATCCCGCTGGAGAGAGAATCTTCTAGAAAACTAGTTCCTGGAAAGATACTTCGCTGACCAACAGATTGTCATCCAGGGTTAGTTGCATCTGACTCTGCAAATGAGGAGGGATGGGGAATTAGGGGCAGAGCTCAGGGCTGGGGAGGAGCTGCTCTGCCAGTGGCAACACAGCCCGAATATTAAGCAACTCCTTAGGGAAGTTTGCTGTTTTGTTCAACTGGTATTATTAAACGTCTCAAACACAACCGTGCAGAGAATGCCTGCCAGACTGTGCCCTCCTCTGCAGTTCAGATAAGCTGTAGATAAATACCCCTGGCTCCATGGCACTGACCCAGCAAAGCCCAAACTTCCCAGTCTTTGAGCTCTGCTCGGCACTAAGTAATTATCCTTGGACATATTTACTGTTTATCTACCTTCGAATTTTAATGACAGAGGCGGCACTGTACCCATTGGGATTCAAAGCACGGGTGCCTCTGCGCCCTATTAAACTCGCTGCTGCACAGAGCGACACTTACATTTTGTAAGCTCTCTTCTCACCCTGTTCTACCTTTTTCTGTGAAGGTTACAAAGCACTTCTTAATTGGTAAAGTCCAGCCCTCTTTGGTTAGAGGGTCTATGAATTCTCTTTGTTTCCCTGTCTCTGTTCCTCTGGGAGAACCATCCACATCTCTTAGAAAGGTGAAGGGAAATGCAGGCCTGCTCCCCTGGCTTTCCTGAAGCTTTCTGTAGTGTTCTCCACCCATGACTGCCTAGGTCAGCATGTCCTTCACACCTCAAGATCACCTTCAACAGCGAAGCTTGGGATGGGAAAGGAGAGGGGATGAGAGTCGAGAGACTTCTCAGGGCCTCAGTTTCCCAATCAGTAAAGGGCATGGACTGGGTTACAGAAGTCCAAGGTCCTCGTAACTCTCCAGCTTATGGACATTACTCTCAGAGATCCCAATGAATTACTCCCAGAGAGGCTGATGGTCAGGAACCTTCCACCTGGGAGACTTACCTCTTCATCTCTCTATCTTCCCCAATGGGAAGGACTGGCCACAAGCCAGGGAGTCTCCATCTCCCAGGGACATGTGGCCTGAGGGCTGGACAGACTCTTTCCATCCCCATGCCCTCATAGAAAGACACAGTAGGAGATCCTTCTTTGCTCTGCTACAAAGCAGCCTGGAAATCCATAGATTCATCACAGGCTGCACTTATAGCTGTCTGCCTCTGGCCTCCACTAGGAGAGGGCTTGGCTTTCCCCCAAAGGCTGGCTACCAGCCATAGGTGGACTGCAGGAGCCCTGGAAAGCCGCTGATCTCCTGCACATCTCCATACCCAATGTCACACAACTGATAAGTCAGTTTACAACTCAGAATAATAATGAGCAAGTTGACTGACAGCCTGGTAGTTTTATTTATGAAGCAAAATGTTTGATTAGCTTTTAGTCCCCAGTCACTGTAACCAACATGATCTCTCTGGAATAAAGTCACCAACTCCTAAAAGTAATATAAAGTTGAAACACAGTAGTGGCATGGAGCATTGTTTGGGGCAAGGTGAGAAGGGAGGACATGGCTTGAGGATGTTAGTAATTAAGGGACAGATGGAAGGTGACAGAAGAAAATGACCATGCATAATGATGGACACTTATAATCTCTGTACTTAAGAGTTGAGGCAAGAGGACCACTATGAGTTCAAGGCCAGCCTAGGCTACGTGGAGCATTCTGATAAGACAGAGCTATATAGTGAGACCTTGCCTCAAAGTTTTCATTAAAATGGGCATAAAATGTTGGTTCAGTGGTTAAGAACACCTATGCCAGGCAACTCATAATCATCTGTAATTCCAGATTTAAAGAATCTGATACTTTCTGGCTTCTGAGCACATCTGTATTCATGTGCACATATCCTATAGACACACACACACACACACACACACACGTACACAAATGAGGCTCAGGGAACATCTCAGAAGACGATGGGGTGGAAAGATTTTAAGTACTAGAGGGCCAGAATATCTACTGTGAGAATGAGTCTCCTAGAAATGACAGGGACTTTTTACCAATGATGCTTCAATAATATGGCTGTCAAAACAAGACATGAACAAGTACAACACCAGTAGACCTGCTAACATGGAAGAGGAATCTCAGAGGAGCCCACCACTAAGAAAAGAACTAAGACAACTGAGAGAGGAAGAAATAGTCTTCCTCTGTGATGGGCCTCTAACAGGTTATCTAAAGCCAAGTGATCAGCCTTGACATCATATACATACAAGTCACATTAAACAGAGAGAGAGAGAGAGAGAGAGAGAGAGAGAGAGGGAGGGAGAGGGAGAGGGAGAGAGAGAGAGTATGACAATAACAACTGAAGAAGGAAGCTTAATCTCTTTGCATGAATAAAGAAGTAGAGGTCATGGAGCTGAGAGGAAGGTGGGGGATGGGAAGAAGCAGAAGGAGGAAGAGCATGGAGTAGAAATGATGTAAATACAGGGCTCATATATAAAATTCTCAAATAATCATAATGAAATAAATGTGTGTAGATGTGTGAGAGATAGATAGATGATAGACAGCCAGACAGATATAGATTATCTTATACCAAATAGAGGGCTATGAATGACAACTGAGGTTGTCATCACTTCCCTGTGTGTACTATGGCACACATACACACACACACACACACACACACACACACACACACACACACACACACAGAGAGAGAGAGAGAGAGAGAGAGAGAGAGAGAGAGAATTTTTTTAAACTGGGAACTGTATATCCATTAAGTCCTGACTGTAGACGGCATGCATTCCATCTCAAGTTTATAATTCATTCTGGTACTAGGGATCCATTAAGTCCTCGGGAGTGAGAGAATGGTGTGATCAAGGCTGTGCTTTGGGGATGGGAATCTGGCAACGGCACAGAATTGTGAGCAGAGCAGAGGCTGGAGGCGAGGACGCAGGCGGGAGGCTACCTTATTGCCTCTCCCAGGGTTCCATAACAAGCTGCTGATTTAAGGCTGTGTGATCTTCCTGCAGTTGGGAGCAAAGAAAGTTTCTAGGTGCAAGAATATTTCAAACTTTTCTTTCCCAGGAAAAAATAGGTTAAAAATCAATGTCAAGAACAAGAAATTGTCTGAGATACTCACAGCCAACCATTGGACTGAGGTCAGGGATCCCAATGGAAGAGTTAGGGGAAAGACTAAAGGAGCTGAAGAGGATTGCAACCCCATAGGAAGAACAACAGCATCAATTAACCTGGACCCATCAGAGCTCCCAAGAGGCTAAGCCACGAACCAAAGAGCATACATGGGCTAGTCCATGCCCCACCCCCCCCCCCCCAACCCCCGCTATATACCTTGCAGAGGACTGCCTTGTCTGGCCTCAATGGGAAAGGATGTGCTTAATCCTGAAGAAACTTGATGCCCCAGTGAAGAGGAATGCTAGCAGGGTGAGGTGGGAGTGGATGATGGCAGGATACCCTCTCAGAAACAAAAGGGGAGGGGGGACTAGGAACATTTGGAATGTAAATAAATAAAATAATTAATAAAAATAAAATGGAAATTGTATTATTTTAAACAAAAAACTTTTCTCTTCCCTTGCTCTTGTTCTCTCCCCCTCTTTCCCCTCTGTCCCTTCTCTCCCCATTCCCCTCCCCTTCTATCTCCATGCTCATGGCTGGCCTTTACTCCTCTATTCTTGCTCCCTCCCTCTCTCTCTTTCTCTTCTAGAGGTATGGAATTTGCTTTTTAGTTATTTTACAGGGGTTCACAATTAAGACACTGCTTTGACAGTCAGAAGAGACATTGGTTTTTCAAGGAATGTTAGCTGTGAAGACCTAGGAAATTCAAAGCTATGCTCATTTTTGAACTATGGTGAAAATCATCTATCATCTATCACACAGCAGGTAGGAAGTGTGGATGAAAGTGATACACGTGGGCATTGAGGGGCCATGGACTTGGGAGGGTCATACTTGACTGGCTTTGAATTACCTAGGAGACACACCTCTGGGTATATCCCTAAAAAAATGTTCAGAAGTGTTTAACTGAGAAAGGAAGACCTACGCTGAATGTGAGTGGCCCTCTCCCATGGGCTGGGGTCCAAGCCTGAATTAAAATAAGAAAGCAAGCTGAGTATCAGCTTTCCTCAGGACTTCCTCACTATAAATACTAAGTGGCCAGCTGCCTCCTGACCTGCCGCCACAGTTATCCCATGCCTTATTTGCCATGACAGACTACACCCTCAGAGTATGAGCTGAAAGTAATCCTTCCTTCCTTAAGTTACTTTTATCAGATATTTTGGCACAACAGTGAGAAGAGAAACTAATGCAACAGTCCAAAATGAAGCTGTCATGTCTTTTGCTCGAAGAACATACGAGAACTGTTCAGACAGTCATCCTGGGTGGATAGGAATGCTTACTGTTCTCCTCAAGATGGACAGTGTCCATCCAATAATAGCCAGTGGAGTAGGCTCCAGCAAGGCACACAAGTGTCAAGTAGGGGACAAAGGGCTTTTTTCTCCTTTGCTTGATTGCAAATCACTAAAAAGCAGGCAGTGGGAAGCACAGTCTGGTCTATGACATCACCAATGTGGGGGAGCAGAAACATGACCACCTTCAGTGAACATTTCTTCTGTTGATGAAGATTAAACTCGGACTTACCAGTTACCAACCCCAGGGAACAGTTTGGAGAGACGGCCTTCCCTCTTCGTGTGTCAGATCTGATATAGTGTGCATATTTTTATTCTCCCATAAGACTCAACTGCTGGAGAAGATGGTTTTTCATGGCTGTGCAAACACTGTTTCTGCTCCCTAGGATGACAGAGAAGAAAGGAGGGAACTCAGAATAGTTTAGCACTTCCACTTACTGAGCACATTTGTCTGAGGAAGCCAATTAATGCTCTACCTGGGACATCTTCATTTCTTCCCTGTGATGCCCTGAGAGGCAAAGCAGATGCTAGCAAATTCACCCCAGTGTTATACAGTGAAGTTCATGAAGCTGAGTGTCAGTTCAAATGGGAAGGGTGCAAAGAGACACTAGCAAACTTCGACAACTGTCTAAACTCTAACTCTCTAATAAGGAGGCTCCCAGCAATCAGGAGCTCCTGAGAACATATTTCCCATTGCTCCCATCTTGTTCAAGCATTAGGTCCCAGTCATTTTGCCTCACTGAACTCACTAACTCAACATCCTCAGAAGGGTGGACCTGACCCACTGTTGAAATTCCACAATAGCACTGATGTTCTGTGTAGCCTTCCCAGCTTCCCTGTAATCATAGCACTTAAGAGATCAAGCATATATTAGCTACTTTTCTCATTGTTATAAAATACTGGATGAAAGCTACTTAAGGGAGTATTTAGGTCTGTGGTTAGACCTCTCTAACCACATCATGATGGGGGAAGGCACAGAAGCCTGGGGCAGCAGGTCACACAGCATCCACACTCAAGAAGCAAAGAGAGATGTGTGCTGGGGTTTAGCTTGTTTTCTCTAATTGTATTTACTCTGTAAACCCAGAGCATAGAATGGTACAAATAACAATCAGGACAGGACTTCCTCCCTCTGTTAAACCTTTCTGGAAACACCTTCATAGATAGACCCAAATGTGTGTCTCACTGATGCCCTGGTATCTTAGAGTTTTCATTGCTGTGAAGAGACATCATGACCAAGACAACTCATATAAACATTTAATTGGGACAGGCTTACACTTGCAGAGGTTCAGGCCATTACCATCATGGCGGGAAGCATGGCAGTGTGCAGGCAGACATGTGCTGGAGAAGGAGCTGAGAGTTCTACATCTTGATCTTAACACAACCATGGGGGACTGTCTCCTGAACAGCTAGGAGAAGGATCTCAAAGCCCATTCCTACAGTAACATATTTCCTCCAACAAGGCCACACCTACTCCAACAAGGGTACACCTACTAATAGTGTCACTCCCGGGCCAAGCATATTCAGACCACCACACTTGGTACTTCTTAATCCAATGAAATGAGACATTTGAATTAATCATCACAGTCTGGCTGTGGAAAGAAACAAGTGCAATGTGCAGTAGAGTGTGAACATGATTCCATGAGTGGAGTCCATACTCAATGGGAAAGAATCTCATCCAGATATGAGAGCAATGAAGAATGAACAGTGGTTGAAGGGGAAGCCAGACAGCAGGTAGGCATAGGAAATGGTTAAAAAGTCTGAAGATTTTGAAGACATGGGTGACCAGAGTTCAATCATAGAGCTCACCAAATAAAGAGCCAAACTGCCAGGCTTTGTGGTGTCACAGATTTTGGGCTAGCCTTGGCTTCATAGTATTCCCTAGGTTGTGTCAAAGATACACAAACAAACAAGATCTCAAACTGTATTGGAAGCACAGTTTAACATCTGAGTGGAGACAGGTACAGGTGGATATGAAATTGAACCATGCTGTGGCTCCTGGGTGGAGAGAGGGAACGGGTACACTTTGAGATTAGGAGATCCTTGGAATGCTTCCATCATTCTACAGTGTAAGGATTAGGGGTATGAATTAAACTGAGAATATGAGGTGAAATGATGAGACATCCAGGAAGTGAAAAGTGAGGAGATAGTGGTTCATTTATATTCAGGATAAAACAGGACACAAAAGAATCTTAAATGAATCCTATAACTGGCTTGGGCATCTGCATAACGGATGAGGCCACTTCGGACAAGGAGGCGGATGACAGTTATCACAGAGCTCTTGCATGAGGGCTGAATAGAGGCCGTCTAGGGAACAGTCTAGAGGGTCAAGTTCAAGACTATATCCTGCTCAGCTCAGAGGTTTCACTAAGTGTGTGTTCTCAGAACTGCCAGATTGTCATAGGCCAAAAAGAGTCACCCGATGATAACACTTAGGGTTGCAAGAATAAACAAATCGGAATCCAGGCACATTGGTGCATGCCTTTAATCTCCACATCCTACAGGCTTAGTTCATAGTCTTATACAACCTGCATGAAGAAGCCTTATTAACTATTTTTTCTTTTTATTTATGGGTACATGTGTGTGAATTTTTACATGTGTGTAGTGTCCACAGAGGCCAGAAGAGTGCATCAGATCTCCTGGAGCTGGAGGTATAGGCAGCTGTGAGCTATCTGACATGGGTGCTGGGAATTGAAGTCAAGTTCTCAGCAAGAGCAGTAATCACTCTTAACTACTGGGATATCTCTCTATGCCTGCTTTATTTAGTTTTTAACACTCTGGAATTATATGGAAATGGTAAAATAAAAGAACTAGATGTTCTCACTAATCCAGCACTACAGCAAGGGTGGTCTGTCCTGGGTCTGGTTCAATCTCTGGCTCTCTGTCACTTCCTGCATGTGGTTTCTTGTTCAACATATCCTACTTCTCCATGCCACGTACTCTCAGAAGCCAGGCTCACACAGTATGTGTCCACTGTATGCTACCAATCTGCAGTGGGGGAAATCTTCTCTCTATTCTCCATTTAGCATCCCTCCTTCCCATGCTGGACCCAAGAAGGGTAAAGGATGTGGTTCAGAACCCCTATGTCCCTAGCAAATTCTTCATCACAGTTTTCCAAGTTTTCACTCTTTCTCCCTTCACTAAACCTTTTTTATTGGACATCTGGAGTTCTGCATCACTGTTTCACAATTGGTTTTCCTCAGACTAGAAGCTCAAACACACTTAAAACCATCACTGCCAATCCCACAAGCCACCAGAGGCAAAGCTGTGAAGACCTAGGGAAAATGGCTCCAATCTCTCTGCCCCATTCCAGAGTCCCTGCACAGGAAGACAACTCTTTAGATCCAGTGTCTCACTACATGAGCAAAAGAAGAATTTGTGACTAACAGAAATGGGAACCAACGCCCTGCAGTGGCCTGGTTTCTGGTAGGACATGCCGGGGTTATGATGCCTGAGAGCTCCCTTTGTTGGAGGACTTAGGGGAAATTTTAAGGCCTAGCAGGAAGTTGGCACCCCTAAAGGCACTGGAGAAAATGGAGTACCAGGGTCCCTTAGACTTCATCCACAAGGCACAGGCTCTGAGTGTCACAGGGCTTCTAGAAGGAGAAATGGCGGCTGCCAGACAATAGCTGATCAAATTTATTTGCTTGAACATATGGGGCTCTCCCTGGGGCCCTGGCCTTCCCAGGAATTGAAGATACCGAGTTAACATATACAGATGACAGGCACTGGGATAGGGGCTTCCACCAAGAGCTCCCCCACTCTGACCCCTCTCAAGGCCAATGTCAAGAGAATTGCAGAATGTTGATAAACACACAGGGATCTCCTAGCATGATATTTTCATGGCTTGAATGGGCACAACTCAAGAATAGCAGGAGATCCTGACAAAAATCACATGGCAGAGGATGGAGCAGGAGGGTGGCAATTCTCATCTCCTATGCCTCAGGCTACAGGGAAGGAGGATTGTGACTACCATCTAGCACATCCTGTCCTCCTGTCTTGGGAGGACACCATGAGGCCACTCAATGTACTCTGGCAGTGTCCTTGCTAGAGAAGTTTACTGAGCTCCATGACTGCAGAAGCGAACCATATAAATGTGGCCTGAGGACCTGAACATCAGACATAACTGTCACTTTTATTTTCTATCCTTTTAACATAACTTTGGAGAGGAAGAGGGTGGGGACCACAAGGCAGGAAGAGGCTGAGCTGCATTCAGCCTTCTCCATGCTCCACCAGAGCTGAACCTTGGTCCTCTGTGTGGGTATCCTCAGAGCCAAGGGGAGGTGGTCCTCGCAATGACACATGTGTATGTTAAGTGTGTGGTGGGTATGGGTTGATTTGGGTCCTCTGGTGCTTCTTCACGATCTCTGGATATTTCTGATAGATCAGGAAGGAAGAGACACGCTCTGCAGAGAAAATGCCTGGAATGCAGGTAATAAAAGGCTGGAGATGATGCTTCCCACAAACAGCTACCAGCAAGCCTCAGCACCACAGCCATAAAACACCCACGCCTGCCATAACCCGAATCCAGCTCTGCACGACTCTCCCGCCCCGCACCTCCCAACCCCGCTCTGCACCACCCTGCAGCATAGTGCGTCACAGGCTCCCCTGGAGATGGGGTGACCCAACCACCTAAAATTCAGTAAGTCCCTTACTCCTCCTCAACATCAAAGGTAGTCCCACCTGATGAGATCGGACTGGAGGAGGGGGGAGGTGTAAAACTGCAATGATCTGTCACCTTTATGTGTTTCCCAGACAACAGCATGGAGACAGACAAGGATAATAGAATTCCCTACCATCCATCTCCCAGTGCAGCAGCCTCTCTCTCGCTGCCGGGGCCTCCTCTTTGCTTGCCTTCTCTCGGCAGAATCTCTGCATTCAGATGCTCCAGCAGCCCCTTCCTCAGTCAGCCACAGTAGCCTAGAAGCATGCAGAATATCGGGATTGCTTAACTCCTGTGATAGGTGGAGCTGAGCTGGGGGCATCACCTGTGTTGCCTTGTTCAGTCCTCTCCACAGACCGATGACACTGATGATGGCCCTGCTATTGACAAGACACCTGCTTTGCCAGGCAGAAAACCAAGACCTGAGTGTCACAACTAGATCACAAGACTGTCATCCAAACATGTAGGCAGTGGCCACCACTTTTTGGTATTCCGACCAAGTTTTATATTCTAATGAGGTCATGAATCTTATTTAGCAAAGGTCCAAATATAAGCTTTTCTTTTGAAAAAGGCATTGTATTGACACTTTAGGAATTTCATACTTGCATACAATGTATTTAAGCGTATTCCTTCCCCCAGTCCTCCTCCAGCTCCTCCCAGATCCACCCCCCTCACACACCTTCCCATCTTCTCCCAAGTCTGTTTATTTTCACATTTTATTTTACTCGAGTGGATGTCATCCATGAATGTATGTCTGTACACCACATGTATGCATTGCCTGCAGAGGCAAGAAGAAGGCATCAGTTTCTCTGGATATGAAGTTATAGACAGTTGTGAGCTGCCATGTGGGTTCTGGGAATCAAACCTGTGTTCTCTAGAAGAGCACCCAGTGCTCTTAACATTTGGGCTCTCTCTACAAACCCCCACCTTTCTTTTTATAGACTACCAGTTTGTACCACCCCACATACCCAAGGGTAAGAGGCTGCCTTAGTCAGTGTTCTATTGGTGTGAAGAGATGCCATGTTCAAGGCAACCCTTATAAAAGAAAGCATTCAATTGGGAGCATGTGTACAAATTCAGAGGCTTAGCATGGTGGAGAGCATGATAGCATACAGGCAGGCATGGTCCTGGAGCAGTAGCTGAGAGCTACATCCTGACCATGAGAGAAGTGGGCTGGCATGGGCTTTTGAAACCTCAAAGCACCCCCCTCCCACCCAGTGATACTCCCTCCAACAAGGCCACACCTCCTAATCCTTCTCAAACAATGACTCCCTGATGAATAAGCATTCAAATATCTGAGCCTATGGGGGGGTCATTTTAATTCAAACTACCATAGGGGCCATCCACAGGAGTGTGATCAACCTATTAGGCACCAAACTTCTAAAGAAATCTGATTTCTCCTTCCCAAGAAGCCAGGGATGGGGGTCTTGTGAGGGCCCCATGCCTCTTACTCTATATTGGAAAGCTAACTGACTTGTTCCTGTGCAGACCATGTGAAAGCAACTATGGCTGCTCTGAGCTCATGAGTGCAGTGACCCGCCATGTCCAAAAACACTGTTTCATTCCTCTCTGATTCTCTGGATCTTACAATCATTCCACCTTTCTTTCTCAGTGGTCCCTAAGCCTTGGGGGCAGAGGGTGTGGTTTGGATTGTCCATTTGTCATGAACACTTCACAGATACTCATTCTCATGAGCTTTTGTACTAACCTTCATCCACTACACAAAGAAACTTCTCTGGTGGTTTCTAGGAACTTCACAGGAAGTAAAATTTTAAATACTCACAAGGATATATTGCCCTGAGAGGCTTGTTCAAGCATTTAAATAGCCTGCTTCAATGACCACAGCCCCTGGATTTTTCATTCCTTTTATAAACCAATTATATATATCCCTATGATGGTCATTGGATGAGACGCAATTTCTCGCATGCAAACACTTTTTCCCCTTTGCTGAGAGCCTGAAAAACTGCATGGACCATTTGACACTGCTTGTATATCTTCTCATGCTATCCTCAAATTGGCCCTGTGACAGGGAGAGAAGGGTGGTTGGATTAATCTCACAAATATGAACAAGGGGGCTCATCAGGATAAAACCTGACTAGGAAGGAACCCAGGTATTGGCAATTCTTTCTTGACACTCTTCCGCACATATCCAGGTTACATCTGAAGGAACTCACCTAGGAAATAAAGAGACTTCCCACAAACCAATCACTGCAAAGCAACCAAGCGTGCTCCCCTTGGCAACAGCTAATGAAACCCTTCCTTCTCCTGCCTAAGCCCCACTTGGCCAATCAGATACCAGCATGGTGTAGCAGTGCAAGGCTGTGTGCCCCAATCTGTACCCAAGAGAAAGGAGGCAAGGCTGCTTGTCTCTCTACCAGAAAGCCATTATGTGATAACCTCTGAGGGAAAGAAGAACCGCAACACCTCCATTACAAAGGAGATGGGAACAGCTGCCTTACCTTTCAGTGACGCTCCCCACTGGGAGCAGAGACAGCAAAGAGGAAACTGAAAGAGAGAAGCTGAAGGAGACAGCAGGCAGCTGCTCCAAGACAGGGTGTCAGAATGTCAGCCACGAGCTGCGAGTTCCTCTGTGACTTCCGTGTGCCTACATGACAATATACTAATGTCTTGCTCAGTATCGAGGCTCTCGATGCGCCCCCAGTTGTGAAAGGATACGTGAATACATACGTATGTATGTATGTGTGCATGTATGTATATACATATAGTGTGTGTGTGTGTGTGTGTGTGTGTGTGTGTGTGTGTGTGTGTGTGAGCGCGCGCATGCGCGTACATATGTAAAGGCCCAAAGTTGACATTGACTATCTTCCTCTAGTGTTCTGTACTTTATTTACTGAGTCTCAAAAAACCAAAAAAAAAAAAAAAAAGATTGTTTGCTAAAACAAATCAGAACCGACTGATTAGACTAGTCTAGCTGACCAGCTTGCCAGATCTGCTGGTTCCTTCCTGTGCACTGGTACTACATGTGGCTGTCACGTGTGCTCAGCTTTCATTTGGGCTCTGGGGATCTGAACTCTGGCCTTCAATTTATGCAACAAGCCATTTCCCCGACTTCCATTCCAGTTTTCTTTGCCATGCTTCCGGTTTGTTCTCTTGACTCTGGCCCCCAGCAGACACCTCTTCCCACATGTATGTTAAGGCAAGAACTTGAACATCCAGACACATAAAAGCCCACACAGCAAAGTAATGGAGAGGAGTCAGGAAGGTTGAAGGAAAACATCATGCCAGGCTTATTTCTAAGGAAATAGACTGCATATGAAATAGCCTGACCATCAGAAGCAGGAAAATGGTTTTGATGCTAGAGGCCACAGCATGTCTCTGAAGTCAAAGGGCAGCCCAACAGAAGCCAAGCCAAAGCCTTTATTCTGATTTTTGCCCACACAACTTTGTTCTCCCTCCTTGAGATACTGTTTCCCCATGTCCACTGTCCACTGTCCACCAGAAACCTACCCATCTGTAACCTGAAAAAGCAATACAGTGCAAGAAAAATAATCTAGAGTGATAGTTTTTTTTAATGGTGTGGTGTAAAACTTAGAAACCCAAGTCTGGTGAACACACAGGGCTAATGGTGTCTGTCACATAAACATGATGTAAAGATGAATGGTCTCCACCATGCAGAGTGGAGGTAGGCAGGCTGTAGGGGACAATGCAGAAGGGCAGCAGGCTCCACTCCATCACTGACAAGCTGAGTGACTCTGAGCTCATTGCTCTGAGTCTTGTTTTCTTCCTCTGATCCGGGAAGATGGCTATGCCTGTAACATGCTTGTCACACAATGAAGGGGACCTAAGTGCTATTCTCAGCAATGCTATGCAAGACACAATGGGAGGGTACCTGGTTCTTAGTAGGCAGCCAGCTTACCTAAATCAGCAGACTCCATATTCAGTGGAAGACAGTCTCAAAAAGTAAGGTGTAAAATGATTGAGAAAGATGTGCAGCGCCAACCTCTAGCCTTGACACACACATGCGCATACATGTACACATACATGCAGAACATAAACACATACAACATAGACACAAAGACATACACACACACTTAAAATATAATGAGAAATCATAATGTCTCTCTACCCACCTCCAGTGTTATAAGAGTCAAGTTCATGATTCAAAGTACAAGAATGAGCTTTTGAAACTCTGGGGAAGTGCACACTTCTCCTCTGGGTACAAAACTATTACTGATGAAATATTTTGTGGTTATTAAAAGACTTTCAATCAGGAAAAAACCCTACTCATTCCAGTATAAATAAAAATGGATTTTAAAATTGCATGTCTACCATCCATTTCCAGGACTTAGAGAAATAAACAAACACACAAAGAAAGGAATGTTTGCCTATTTGACCAAGAATTTCTACTGGTAAGAAATTACCCTGAGGAAAAAGCTTATGCATGCTTTCATTACTTAGCTACAATGATGCTTCTTCTAATATTTTTCATCAAAGGCAAAAAATAAATAAAAACCAACCTGAAAACACCTTGGACTCCACCTAGGGAGACTTACTTCAGTATACCACAGTCTCTCCCAAAGTTAAACACCATGAAAACATTATAAAGTCTAAAATCATATTGTGCATGAGAAAAATATATTTTAGATGTGTTTTGAAATAAAGAAAAATGGTGTTATAAAATAGTGCTACCTAGTGTGCATAATTCTGTGTGTATGAATTGCACAGAAAAAAATGTTTTTAATAAATGCAGCTCAATTGTTAGTAGCTAGTTCCCTAGAAAGATCAGAGAGAGGTTTGATTTTGTTTCATTTGCTTACTAGTGTTTTTAATATTTTCTAAAGAGATCATATTATTCTCTGCAACATGAAGGAAGTACCCAATGAGGTAACAATAATGCCTTCAAAATAATAACAATCAGGGACTGGAGAGCCGTGTGGTAGTTAAGAGCACTGTATGCTCTTACAGAGAGTGTGAGCTCAGTTCTCAGTACCCACGTGGTATCATACAGCTGCCTGTGATCTCAGATCTAAGAGACCCAACCTCTTTTTCTAGTCTCTATGGACACATGTACACTCATGCCACCCATAAACGCACACATGCACACACAAATACACATAAAAAAATTTTTAAAAAAATAAAACCAGGAGTTGGGGAGATGGCTCCGTAGTTACGAACACTTACTATTCTTACAGAGCACATGGCTTCAGCTTGGTTCCCAGCACCTACTTGGCAGCTCATAACCACCTGTAACTTCAACTCCCAAGGATCTGATTCCCTGTACTGGCCTCTATGAGCACCTGCACTCATGTGGTGCATTTCAAACTCAGACATATACACATACAGTAAAGAAATAAATCTGGGGGCTGTAGAGATGGCCTAGTGGTTATGAGAACTTGCTGCTCTACCAGAGGATCTGGGTTTGATTCCCAAAACCTACGTTAAGTTCCTACCATGGTGGGTGGCTCAGAACTGCCTCTGAAGATCCAGTGTACTCTTTGACTAAATAGAACTCCATCATACGCCTCAAATTTTACCCTAGAAATAATCACTTACTGAATGTATTTTATATACCACACATGTAGACTTTACAAAAACAACACATAGCTGGGGATATAGCTCATTTGATAGAGTACTTGCCTAGTGTGCAGAGAGCCCTGGGTTTGATCACCAGTACCTCAGAAAATTGAGTGCGGTGTACATACCTCTAATCCCAGCACACTGGAGGCAGAAGCAGAAGAATCAAGAAGTTGAAGGTTATCCGTTGGTATGTAGTGAGTTCAAGACTAGTTTGGGCTACATGAGATCCTCCTGCCTTAAATGGGTGAGGGGGGAGTTCCATTTTCACACCCATTCTCAGAAGAAACTGAGGCGGGGTAGTAGTCCCCATAGCGCCAAGTTAATGAGAAAGCTCATCTCAAACTTCCCTTTATAACCTGTCTTAGATAAGGTTTTACTGCTGTGAACAGATACCACAACCAAGGCAACTCTAAAAAAAAAAAAAACCATTTAACTGGAACTGGCTTACAGGTTCAGAGCTCCGGTCCATTATCAACAAGGCAGGAGCATAGCAGTGTCCAGGCAGTTCTATATCTCATTTCAAAGGCAAATAGGAGAAGACTGACTTCCAGGCAACTAGAATGAGTGTCTTAAAGCCCATGCCCTTAGTGGCACACTTCCTCCAAAAGGCCACACCTCCCAATACCACCCTCTGGGCCAAGGATATTCAAAACACCCACCACCCTACATGAACTCCTCCAGATGAGAACAATACATGCCCACAGTTCCCACTGGAAGACAGACCATCAGTTATCACTCCTTGTAGGAAAGGAAGCTTTGGCTCCGTGGGATGGGCCATGGTCCCAAATCTGTATGGAAGTTGTGCCCCCAAGGTCACTGCTGTCCTTCTCTCAGAACAGCCTCCCTGACCCCCTCAGCCTGTTCTCCACATCTAGTGAGACACTGGGCTCTCTCTTTTCCCATTAAGACCCTTCTAGAATTCTCTGCACTCTGGAAAAGGGCATCTAAGATGGTTCCCACGTAATCATTCTCTACCCCTACCTATCCGTGGACTCTGTCTCTGTCTTAACTTGTCTCTCTTGCTCTGGGCCTCTGTATCTCTCTGCTTCTCTCTATGTCTATCTCCCTGTCTCTCTCTGTCTGTCTCTCTCTTCTCTGTGTCTCTCTCACCACACACACACACACACACACAAACACAAACACACAGCTTCTTCTGTAGAAGCCATAACACCTTTGTGTCTCTCAAATCAGATGTCTCTTCTATTTCAATCCTCCTGCACCTCTCCTTCCCCTCACCAAACCCTAATTTCACTGCAGAGGCCTGTGAAGCTTCCATCAAGTCTTCAGATAAAAGTTTCTACCTCAGAGAGCCCCTATCCACAGTACAGTCTACCCAAAGCCGAGCATTAGTTTCTCCGGCATCTGTCTCTCCCTCCACAGTCTATGGTTACTCCCCGTGTCTCCAGCATGTCTCTTCCAGATTCCAAGTAAGTGCTCTCTGCCCCAGAAGCATTTATCTGCTGAATTAAAGGCTAGACTATTGGTGGGATAATTGAGTTACCACAACACAGAGGTGAGAACATGCTGAAGCAGGGAAATGGAAAGGACAAGCAGACTTGTCGAGATCAAAAGGTGGTGCTGGCAACTACAGTGTCTTGGCTCAAGAGCTGAAAACAGTAAGAGGAGTGAGAGGTGAGCCTAGAGAGTTCCAAGAGGCCCTATCAGAATAGCCGCGTGGGTGTCTTGACATATCCCTATTGTTGGACTCTATGTGCTGGGAGGGGAACGTGCACACACTCTGCTGGCAAAGCCAAACCTTTCCACCTGCTTCTAGCATGGTCTCAGCCAGGTTGGCATCTGGATACAGGGCATTGGCAGGCAGGCCCTCAGAAATTCCTTCAGGCCTGACATGCTATGCTGAATCTTCCACATTGGGCCATCAAGGACAAGATATACCCCTCTGAAATCTGTCATACCAGGAATCTTTACTCTGAGATGGGACCCACGGCACAGCGTCTCCTTGTTTTTGCTGTCAGTATTCTCCAAAACAACACCATCTACATATGGCACAAGGAGTCTGGGATGCTAGAATCTAGCCCAAGACTGCCAATCCCATCACTCCAGGACAGAGAGACCATAAGGGACAGAGCCTGCCTTGCTCCTTGATGCTGATAAAGGGGATAAAGGAAACACCTCCCTCAACTTTCAAGAACTGTCCAAACAGTGGGGACTCCATCACTTTGCAGATGAGCTTCAGGGCCAAGAATTTGATGCCATTAAATCAGCAGGACCTGAGCCTGGACACAGACTAAAAGCAAAAAGACTTCTACTCAGTATCTCAATGTGGTCACATCATAGGGACATCTCTTCCATGGCTTCTCCTATACTCAGGCAGAGTGATTTACATCAACCAATAGAGACATTCTGGAAGCAGCGGATCATGAGTCAAACCAAAAGGAGAAGAAGGCCATAGGGCACCAGGAAAAAAGGAGGAGGTTGTGTTTGAGAGGCACTCAGGACCAGGAGCCTCACAAGCAGACATGCTGGCTGTGAGGCACTACTAGTCTTCACAGCACCATCTGCCACAGAGCAGGTATGTTGGGGAGCAATTTCAGAACACTAGAAACCAGGAGATATTTGTCCTGGTTTCATTCCTTTACACTGATAAGACATTCAGACCAAAACCAACTCAGGGCAAGGAAAGGATTTATCTGGCTTATTGTGGCGATGCTTCACAAAAGGCTAAAGATAATTTTTACTGGTGTTTACCCAAGAGTGGGTCTGATGGACTCAGAAGAGCTTCAGTCTCTCCTGCTCTAATCTAAGAGTCTATTCTAAAAAGTATACCTGAACAAAGGCCATCCTCTTTATATAGTGAACAGCATGGCAAACACAGGAACAAGGAATGAGAAACTTTTGTCTCGGGTTTTTACAGTAGTCTCACAAGGGAGAAGATTGGTTTTTCTGGCCCTACTGACTCAGAACAATACACAAAGCCACAAACATATTATTTCTCTATCCCCACATCTTTTTTCTAACATATTTGGAGGGGGAACACTCCTTTCAAGAGCTGGCTGCTTCAAGAGCATGGTCTTAGGTCACACATACTGACATTGTTCTGAGTCAGGACCATGAATGGGTGACAAAGGAAAAATAAGAAAGGTGGTATTCAAAATTTAGTGAGATTGGTTATAGTGTTTCTCTGAAAAGCCAGGTGATTCTGAACAGGAGGAATATATAGTATGAAAGCAGAATTAGAACATAGCGATAAATGACCTCAAGGCACATTAACTTGGTTATAGGTTGAAATATAAAGACAAACCTTAAACAACATTTCTAGAAAAAAAATTCTGTGGCTTATATTTCCAGGTCAAAGTTCATCACTGAGGGAAGCTGGATCAGGAACTCAAGAAGGAACTAGAACTAGAAACTCTGGAGGACTGCTGTTGGTTCACTTACATTAGCTTATCTGGATTTCTTTTTCCAGCACTACCTGACTAGGGGATGGTGCCACCCACAGTGTGATGGACACTTCTACATCAATTAAAAGTCAAGATTCTCCCCCACAGACATGAGCATGTGCCAATTTGGTCTGTATAATCCCTCAAGTGAAGTTCCCTTCTGATGTGATTCTAGGTTCTGTCAAGTTGACAATTAAAACTACGACATTCTGATGCCTATACAAAATAATTAACATCTATAGACATACTAGTGAACTCTGAAGTGAGACAATGCCCCCACCTTGTGCAAGCAACTAGTTCCATCCCCATGTGTTTTCTTACTACAGTCCATGACTAATCACACTGTCTGAATCTTCTGTGAAATGGTTATGATCTCAAATGCTAAATTAATTAAATAAAAATACTTAACACATTCATTTTGTATGAGAATCATTAATCTTTTATCATCAATTATCTTTTTAACAGAAGCCTATAATGGGAGACGGGTAGGGTCTAAGTGTGGACTAGAAGAAGTCTAACCTCTGCTGCTTTAATACTGCAAATAAGGCATTACTACTATGAATGTTCTATCATACTTGGCCTTTGCATGGCTAGAGAGGGAGCCCAGGGTCTCAGTAGGTAAGAAGTCTTTCAACTGAGTACCATTCCCAGCCCTCAAATGCCTTTTTTCATTAAGCCTCATTAAGTACTTAGTTACCTACAGCTAAAATCAAGTACAACCTCCATAAAAATCTTCTGCAAAAACAAAATTTTATGGCCAATGAGATGCTTCAGTGGGTAAAGATGCTTTCTCCCTAGCCTGATGACCTGAGTCTGGATTATGTGGACATACATGGCAGAAGATGAGATCTGATTCCTGGAAACCGTCCTCTGATCTTCACATGTATGCATGTCTACTGTTGCATGAACACACATATACACACATGCACGAGCGCGCACATACACATACATACATACACACACACACACACACACACATACACACACACACACACACACACACACACAAGATATTAAAAACAAATTTAAGTCAAATAATGACCAGACATAGGAGTATATACATATAACTAGAACTTTCTCCCTAGAGGCAGGGAGGATGAAGCAAGAGTACAGGGACAAATCAGGATGTGCTACAGAGTAGCATCCTGCTTTAAACACCAAACATCAACAAGATGAATAAGAGAGAGCTGTCCCTCCCACCATACACAGTACCTTCATGTTTTAGCATATTCCATCGTTGAAGGCAGAGTGATGTTGGCTTGGTTATTTTTGCTCAGGTCCTTCATTAGAAGTCCAGAATCCACCTCCAGGAAGCATGCTGCAGCAAACCCTTCTTTGGGCAGCTGCAGCAGCTTTTTAATTAATACTGCATGGAAGATGTGGTCCAGGATCAGCTACCTGGAGATGTAAGCTCAATTCCAACTTCCTTTTCTGAGTCCACTATGCCTAGTTTGCAATAACTGCCCCCAAAGACGGGATTAATTAAAGAAAATGAATTTGACTTTCTATACACATCTTTTGCTGTTGGAGGGAAGACATTGCTTAGAAGAATTCCCTTAGATACAGGCTCCAGAAAGCTTTCTGCCCCTAAGAAAGGCTGGAGCATGATGCAGACTTCAGCTCTTTTCTTGGAGGTAAAATATGCACAAGGGACTTAAGAAATATCACTGGGAGTCACTTTAGTATATAATCATGAGGGATTGCTTAGGGAAATGGCAATGTCTTTGTATGATCAAGCACTCTGCAAAGATTAAAACCCAGGAGCTGGGACCTGGAATGTAGCTCAGTGGCAGAGTGCTTGCTTAACAAGGACAATGCTCTGGGTTCAATTTACATATCATAAAACAGAAAATTGAGGAGCTGGTAGCATGGCTCAGTTGGTAGAGTGCTTGGCAAGGTGTGCAAAGCCTTGGACCGATCCCTAGCAGCACATACATTAGGTGTGATGACTTACTCAACACTCAGAGACAAGAGGATCAGAAGTTTGAGGTCATCCTTGGTTACATAGTGATTTTGAGGCCAGCTAAAGACTTCTTCTCAAAACAAATAATGATCCAAGTTAGGTGTAGTGATACATGCCTTTAGTCACAGCAGTTAGAAGACTCAGGCAGGAGGATGTAGATTTGAGTATATTTTGGGCTATGTATTAAGTCCCTATTTTTAAACAAAGAGAAAATAGGAAAATAAAAGCAATGAACTGGAAGAATTTGAATGACTTACAGAAGTATTGATGGTCCTAAAACAAGAAGGAAGGAAGGAAGAAAGAAAGACAGCATATACTGTACCACATAGACATGCTCTAAACTGAGTACAAAACAAAGACAAAAACAAAAAAAGAATAGAGAGACAGGAAGAAAGTCAAACAAATGAAAATTGGCACCTTCATTATATCCCTAAACCTCATGTAATCAAAGCTGGTTCCCTAAATTACAAGGTATGGGAGCTGGAGAGATGGTTCCGAAGTTAAGAGCACTCTGTGCTCTTTCAGAGGCCCTGGGTTTGATTCCTAGTACCCACAACATGACCCACAACCATTTGTTCCAGGGGATCTGGCACCACCTTCTAGCTGCAGAAGACACTGCATGCACATGGTATATTTATATATTTGCAGGCAAACACCCATGCCCACAAAATAAAAATACACTTCTTAAAATAAATACACTTCTTAAAAAGTACAAGGTATGTGAACTTTCAGGAAATAATTCCATTATAGCTTTTGTGTATCTGGTGCATGTCCATGTGTAGAAGTGTGTGAGTATGTGCAACCCATGTGCATGTTCAGAGGACAGAAGAGGACATCAGGTGTCCTGAGCTATCAGGCTCATTCTTATTGCCATGAAGCCAGAGCTAGTCTGGAAGTAAGCCAGCCCCAGCAACCCTCCTGTCTCCTATTCCCCACAGTGTTGAAGTTATAGGTCCAACTTTGTACATGGGTGGTAGGAATTCGAGCTCTGGCCCTCCTGCTTACACAGCAAGCACCTATTTACCAAACCAAGGTTTACAGATTTCAGGCTGTTCATAGATTTCTAAAAGACTGTTAACCTACTCACTGAAATCTCATGCAAGAGTATAGCAGGAAAAGAAACTCAAGAAGATGTCAATATGTAGAAGAAAGCCCAGCATCCAATAGTAAGATAGACTAAAAGTCACATTCCTACTCCACCTTTATACCCTGGGACCTCCAGTGAGCAGTGAACCAGCAGCTAGCACAGTCTGAGCCTGGATATGAATACAGACCAAGTAACACAAAGTGCTTCATCTACAATTGCTCTTCTCATAATCTCAGCACCTGGGATGGGGAGGTGCTGGTACTGTGTGGGACCATTTTAACCGACAGTACTGGGTCATTTTATATCTCCCATCTCAACTCTGGAGACCCAGAGAGGTAAAAGGACATGTCCACAAGTTCTTTGGTTTTACCTTACCCCTCCAATCTCATTTTCCCTTTTGGACATGGCTGAAATCATCACTATGATATTTAAAAACCCAAGTTACTGTCCTGTGCCCAAAGTAATAAATGTTTTATAGTTTCAATTAAACTAAATGTGGGAGAGCTGGATCCCTCTTCTCTGGCTGATGAGTCACCCAGACCCATTACCTGACAATCCATTAATTATAAGTAGGTTGCACACTGCCCAGCATCTCCAAGAGACTATACAATTTGATGGCATGGTGGTGCCATGAGCACTCCCACCCACATCTGCAGACTTCCTCTGCCTATTCTCTGCTGGCCTCAAACCCTGGGACTGCACAGACATTAAAGCCAAAGCTAGGGTTCTCATTTCCATGGATACTTGAGTCATCTTATTACCAGTTTTCTGACTACCTACTAAGTGGCCTGCCCATAAGAATCATCACCAACTTATAGAAGAAAATGGATCTTATTCTAAGAGGATTAAATGGCCTGCCTAAGGACACACAGCTGTTAGGTTGCAAGGATGGAATTTCAGACCAAATTCCAAACCCTATTTTTTGATCAATAAAGGGTTTTTAGTCTCTAGTCTAATCAGTAATTCAAATGAACTAGAGAGAGGAGATCTCTGGGTGAAGTCTCATCTGTATCCGTCTTCAACCACTGATTTAGGGATAAAATAAGATGATAGAGAAAGCAATTGACATGACATAAAGGCTAGTATAAGTGCTAAGAATATAAGGCACTATGGTTTCAATGATGAGTGCTTAATAGGTGCCTAATACTTACTTAGTATAGCAGCACTTTGCATCTATAAAATGTCAGAAGATTCTGCCATAACCTTCTTATTTATGAAAAGAAATAAAAATATTGGTTAAATGGAGGAAATCATAACAAAGACAGCTGGTGGGACTGACGTTTAGTCTGCCTCCACTTTTGCTTTCCCAATGGTTTTCAAATCCTGCTACACAAAGGGCTAGGGATCTGCAGAGATTTGGGGAGATACCTAAAGAATGAGGAAGAGTACAAGGAAGGTTCTTTGTCTCTCCCACATCTTCCCTCTTAGAGCAGGATGTGTCTGCTTCTATCTGTCCTCAACTTGGACACCTGCTCAAAGTTCCATGTAATAAAACAATCCTACTGCCTTGAAGAAGCTTCAAAAAGTATTTAGAATTATAAGAAGAAACAAGAGGCCTGATGTTACACCTCAGAGGAGCAAAACTAAACCAAACAAAAACTCAGATGTATCTTTAACATGAGTAATAGGTATAAATTAAATGTGTTGGACACACCAAATGGATTCCTGAACTCACAAACACATGAGAACATTGACACAAAGGTCACAAGGAAAGACTCCATATCCTGTGTCAGCATCCTATGGGTGATGCTCTCTGGACAGAGGAGAATTAGTCATCTTTAAGCACAGTGTGATAGTGCATAGATTTATAAACTATGAAAAGAGAAAATGGACTATTGGATCCTTGGATTAAAAAAACTCTGAAAACAATAAGGTATTTATAGATGAAAACCAATAAAAATAAAAGATCCAATTTTATAGAAAGCGGCTAAATTTGCACTGAAAGATAAGTACTATTGAGTTCTATTAAATATCTTGGAAGGTATTAAATTAAATTAAAAAAATTAAATGTAAGTAAGCTGAGGTCTAACCCCCCCAATAATAATAATAACAAAGAACATCAAATAAACCAGGAAGTAACAGGGTAGATTTTGTTTTTAAATCAGCTAGCAACAAAACAAAGAAACAAAAAATGATATAAATTAATAAGCCTGAAATATGACATCTTCAAAACTAACAATATTATGTCTAAATTTATAAAAACTGAATAATTATAAGGTTTAAAAGATACTATGAAAATTTCAAAGCTACAAATGTTAGTAAGTACAATTGAAATTTTAAAATGGGTGTAATTTAAATGGTGATAATATAATGCATCACACTCTTAATCACAAGAAAACCAAAGTTCAATATGTAAACACAAATTTAAATGCAAATTAATGTAGAAGAGAACTATAAAGCTTAAGTTATCCAGTCAGATATTACAGAAATTAGAATGATAAATACCCTTTCTTCTTCACCTTCTGCAGAAAGCCTGACTATGTTACACAAAAGCTCAAACTTCTAGGGAAGACATCATAATGCCCACACAAATTATTCAAAAGAGTGTTTTCCAATCAGTTTTGATTATGTAAGTTATACAAAATTGGTTGAAGACTACAGAAGAATATTACAAGTTAGGAACAACTGTGTACATATTCATTCAAGGCATACATATGAAGATCCTCAGGAAAATGTTAATGTTTAATGTGATTTCAAACATTTATTATGACCAAGAATTACTGAAATGGGAAGCATGACTTAGCATCAGAAAAAGAAAAAACATTAGTGTTAATTCCCTGCAATCACAGATGAAAGGGAGAAAAGTCAGTAATCTCAATAAAGAGCAAATTTCCTAAAACTTCAACACCTGATTATAAAAGTCTCTCAGAAAGTTGGGAGTTGTAAAATTTTTAACTTGACAAAAGCTATGTCTCATAAACCCACATCTAGCACAATATTCTATTAGTGAAAGCCTGTTGAACACGTGTCCTTCAAATGCTCTCCTCCTCCAACCGTGAATAAGCCCAAGATTTCACCCACCTCCACCGCCATTCAGAACATTGTGAACACTCTGCCTAGCGAAATAAGGCAATAAAAGTAAGAGCATAATACAGAATAAGATTTATTAATATTGTTATGAAATCGTGTTAGTTTTCTGTTGCTGTGATAAAATACTCTGACAAAAGCAACTTAGAAAAGAAGAAGTTTATTTGACCTTGCAGCTTCAGAAAGATAGAGTCCATCGTAGTAAGGAAGGTATGACAATAAGAATGCGACATTTCACTTTCATCTGCATGCAGTAAGCACAAAGAAGATAAGAAGTATAGCCAGTCCATAAACCCTCAAATCCCACCCCGCAGTGAAACACTTCCTCCTGTGAGGCTATGCCTACTAAAGGTTTCCTAATCTCCCCAAACTGTGCCACTGGCTGGGGATGGAGTGCTCAAACATGTGAGCCTATGTGCAATGTTTCTCATTTAAACCTCCACAGAGACTAAATCATTGGTGTTAGAAAGCCAGCAGAACACCAATAGCTTATGCTCTAAGGTCAAGAATTGACAAATGGGACCTCATAAAATTACAAAGTTTCTGTAAGACAAAGGACACTGTCAAAAGGACAAGCGGCAACCAACAAACTGGGAAATGATCTTTACCAACCCTACAACCGACAGAGGGCTAATATCCAATATATACAAAGAACTCAAGAAGTTAGACCCCAGAGAGCCAAATAACCCTATTAAAAAATGGGGTACAGAGCTAAACAAAGAGTTCTCACCTGAAGAATATCTAATGGCTGAGAAGCACCTAAAGAAATGTTCAACATCCTTAGTCATTAGGGAAATGCAAATCAAAACAACCCTGAGATTCCACCTCACACCAGTCAGAATGACTAAGATCAAAAACACAGGAGACAGCAGTTGTTGGCGAGGATGTGGAAAAAGAGAAACACTCCTCCACTGCTGGTGGGATTGCAAGCTGGTACAACCACTCTGGAAAGCAGTCTGGCGGTTCCTCAGAAAACTGGGCATGACACTCCCAGAGGATCCTGTTATACCACTCCTGGGCATATACCCAGAGGCTTCCCCAGTATGCAATAAGGACACATGCTCCACTATGTTCATAGCAGCCTTCTTTATAATAGCCAGAAACTGGAAAGAACCCAGATATCCCTCAATGGAGGAATGGATTCAGAAGATGTGGTATATTTACACAATGGAATACTACTCTGCAATTAAAAACAATGAATTCATGAAATTCTCAGGCAAATGGTCAAAACTGGAAAATATCATCCTTAGTGAGGCTACCCAATCACAAAAGAATACGCATGGTATACAGTCACTGATAAGGGGATACGAACCCAGAATCTCAGAATACCCAAGACACAATTCACATATCAATAGATTTCCAAGAAGATGGAAGGAGAGACCCTGGTCCTGGGAAGTCTGGATGTAGGGGAATACCAGGACAGAGAAGCGAGAGGAGGTTGAATGGGGAACAGGGGGAGGGAAGGGGGCTTATGGGACTTTTGGGGAGGGAGGAAACGGGAAAGGGGAAATCATTCAGAATGTAAATAAAAACAAAATATAGAAAATTTAAAAAAATAAATAACTTACATCATCAAAAAAAAATAAAAGAAAGCCAGCAGAATCCTGAAACCAATTAGTCAAAAAAGAAAGTCAAATTCAGTGTTCGTCAGGTTTAAAATAAACTTACAGAATGAACAGCATGTATCTCCATCAACAGCAAGAGAGAGAGAGAGAGAGAGAGAGAGTTTAAAAAACAAAAATAAAAAAAATGATGAAATATCTACAAAATACAGAAGAGCAGAGTATAATGCTACTAATTTAAGATATAAGGGAAGACTTGAGGGAAAAGATATTAAATTCATGAGTCAATTAACTTGTATTTACAATAATGTTGAATTTTTAAAAGATTTATTTTATTCATCTGTAAGAATCTGGGTGTCTGTATGTGGCTATATATACATGAATCTGGTACCTTCAGATGCCAGAAGAGGGCATCGGATCCCCTGCAGCTGAAGTTATAGGCAGTCATGAGCCAACTACCATATCTGGGAATCCAGCTCAAGTCTTCTGAAAATGTTCTTAACCACTGAGCCACATCTCCAGCTTTGATGTTTTAAAACAGGCCCTCACCATGGAGCAAAAGTGGAACTTGAATTTGAATCCTGTCTCAGATTCATGAGGGCTTCAATTACAGGTGTATGCAACCATGCCTAGATTTTTCACTTATTTTTAGTGTAATTAAAATTTCAGAACAACTTGATGAGATATTTGATAAACAATAAATTATTTCAGGTGAACCCTAACTTTCTTAACTTGTGCATTGGTTTCTGTGCCCTGTAGTTAGGGGTTATTTATCTAATATGCATAACAACCAACATTAACATACCAAGCCAGGTATGCCAGCACATGCCTGTAGTTCCAGCACAGTCAGAGGCAGAGGCAGGATGATGGCAAGTTCAGGGCTTACCAAAGTTACATAGTGAGATGCTGTCTCAAAAACTGAGTCAAATGGTGGGTATGAAAGCCAAGCAGTAATGGTGCATGCCTTTAATCCCAGTACTCAGGAGACAGAAGCAGGAGGGTATCCGTGAGTTTGAGGCCAGCCTGGTTTACAGAGCTAGTTCCAAGACAGCCTGAGCTACACAGAAAAGTCCTGTCTCAAGAAAAAAATAGAGGTATGGAGATCTTGAGACCAGAAAAATGATCACGGGAGCCATGTATGGCTGTCATCAGTCTATAAACTCATGCCCAGCATTGTTGCAAGCCTGTTTTGACTGCAGTCCGGTACCTCAGACTATGAAGTGACTCCTGGAAATTTTTCCAACATTTACCTGTGATGCAATAATAGAAAAATGGGTTTGAAGTCAGGACATCATGATCCTGATGTACTCAGGCCTTCCCAGTGCCCCTGTGAAGTTCCTCTTTCTACATTTCTTCTCGAGGAACTGATCCTATTCCTAATCCAAGTCATTCTGGTGGTGCTCTCAGCCCAGAAGTCTCGCTTTCTCAGCAGTCATCTGTTCTAGTCTCATTCTTGTCTCTGTGGTAAAACACCATGGCCATAGTAACTCAGGGGAGAACGTGTCTGTTTAAGCTCCAGGTCATAGTTCATCCTTAAAGAGAAATCAAGGCGCCAGAAACTTTAACTAGCCATCCCTTAGTCGCATCAAGAGCAGAGAGAATGAATGCATGCTTAGTGCTCAGCTTACTTTCTCCACTCTTACACAGTCCAGCACCCAAATGTAGGGAATGGTGCCACCCATAGTGGATAGGTCCTCCCAGTAACATAATCAAGGCAGTCCTCATAGACATTTCCACAGGTCAACCCAGTGTGGACATCCCTCATTAAGGATTTTTTCCAGGTGACTCTAGGTTGTGTCAAGTTGAACATGAAAGCTAAGTATCGTACCACCTACATACTTCATTCCTTTGGATACTTCTATTATGGAGACATACCATAATCACTGAAATGGCTAATTTTATGTCAATTTGACACAAGCTAGACTCGTTTGTTAAGAGGGACTATGTCACCATAAAATCAGGCTGCAGGCACGTGGGTAATGTGTTTTCTTAATTAGTGATTAATGGTGCCACCCCTGGGCTGATGATCCTGGGTTCTCTAAGAAGCAGACTGAGCAAGCCATGAGGAGCAAGCCAGTAAGCAGCACCCTTCCGTGGCCTCTGCATCACCTCTTACCTCCAGGCTCTTACCCTGTTTGAGTTCCTGTCCTGATTCACTCAGCAGGGGAGTACAACCTGAGAGATATATGCTGAAATGAAATCTTTTTCCCCCATATTACTTATGGTCATGGTGTTTCACTGCAATAGAAACCCTAATCAAGACAGTCACTGTCATCTTCCCCAAGCCTGGAACAGAGCCCAACATCTAATAGAATTTTCAGTAAAGACATTTGAATAAGTGAACAAATAGTCAAAACGCAGGCACTTATCTGTCAGTCTGCATCAAGAAGAACAAGAAAGAGTAGCCAGAGTCCATTCACAACCTCCCTTGGCCAAGACCATCAACAAACAGGAGGACAAGACACTAGGGGGAAATGGAGAAGAATTTGGCATCTGTGGGAATTTTCAAATGTCCTCAGTAAGCCAGCCATAAACAATCTGAAGAAAATAGAATCACAGGAAGTTCCTCAAGATATGGTTCCTGTCCTCAGAAAGTATCTCATCTGGCTAGATACCCTGTGAAGAGAAGGAGTTACAGAGGGACCACTTAAAATTCATTGTTCTTGCCTATACTGTGAGCACTTTCCCACAGAATGTTCTATGGAGGTGACAGCTAACACAGGAGGGGAATTGACACAACTGGACAGTACCAGAGGAAAGACACATTGCACAAATGTACCTTATGTTGTACACTCTGCCTAGACTGCGATTTCTGTACTCAGTCAGTATCCCCTTCCCTTTATAGTGGCTGTTGTCAATCACAAGTTTGTGAGGATGATTCTGAAGTCAAGGAACATGAGAGCATGCAAATAAAAGAAGGGGGGAAACAGGATGCAGGATGCTTTGTGAAGACACAAAGAACAGAAGCATACTGTGTTCACCTGGGTCTTTCTCTTCCCAGGAACTCTTTGAAAGAAGCTACATGAGATCTATTTGAAACAAGTCTGTATATGATGTTATATTCATGTTCCCACTGGCAGAACAAAGGAGGGAACATGTATGTAAGAAGTACCCTTCCTCTCATATGTCTATCTGTATGCTGAATTGAGAAGACAGTAGGCAGGAGACTTATCTGCTCCTGCATAGGCAGTACCTGAATACCAGTGGGAACAGTGCTTATGGAGTGAAGACAGGCCAGATAGAAACATAAAATGTTTATGAATCTAAAAATACTCAGGCAAATTTGAAATCCCACCCCTTCCTGTGGACCATAAACCTATAAAACCAAACTATCATAGCTCCCTGGGTCATGGGTCTGTGTTAAGGACTCTGGAGGGAGCAAAGGCCCCAGGATGGAGGAGTCAGAGATACTCTGATGATCTAGTGAGCCCTAGTCGCAGCCCAGTGACACAACTAGCTATGAGGATAAGAAATACTGACTTGCAAAGGAAAAGAAATTACAATACAACTCTGTCCTGTTTTGCAGAACTGACATAAAGACTCTCTCTCTCTCTCTCTGTCTCTCTCTCTCTCTCTCTCTCTCTCCCTCTCTCTCTCCCTCTCTCTCTTTCTCTCTCTCTAACAAATGTGTGAGTCTTCAACCTGTGTATGTTAGTATATTATCCTTCTCAACTACCCCAAGACAAACCATGTCAGAGAGACAAAAGTGTATGAGAAGAATAAGGCCAAGCTATGTGGCATGAGAGCCTGAAGACAAAAGGGTCTCCTGTGCTCACAGATCAGAAGAACCAATACTGTGAAAATGACCGTCTTACAGAACCAACCACAGATTCAATGCACTCTCAATGAAAAGTTCAGTGACATTCTTCATATAAACTGAAAAAAATAATCTTAAAGTTCACGTGGAAGCACAAAAGACACGGGTCAGCTGAAGCAATCCTGAGTAAGAAGTGTGCTTCAGGGAGCATCACCTCACCTGATTTTAACCTACACTACAAAACCATGACAGGGGAAGCAGCATGTTGCTGCTACAATAGATTGTTGGAATTGAATATTTTAATTTCATGGGATTTCATTTGTTAATTATTTATTTTCTGAATAACACACTGCTTATTCAGGAAACAAGGTCAATAATGACAAATTTGATTTCATAAAATTTAAAAGCTTCTATAAAACCAAGGAAATTGTCAGTTGAATAAAGGTCCAGTCCATGTGATAGAAGAGTATCTTTTCTAGCTATACATCTCAGAAAGAATTAGTATCTAGAATAGAAAAAGAAACAAAAAACTAAACATCAAGAAAACAAACAATCCAAACCAAAAAAAAATGGACTGTGGTGGTCTGGGGAGATAGCTGGGCAATTAAGAGCACTTGTTACTCTTGAAGAGGACCCAGGTTTGGTTCCCAGCATCCACATGGTGTCTCACAACCATCTGTAAATCCAATGCCCTCTTCTGACCTCTATAGGAGCCAAGCACTTGGGAAGTGCAAATGCTACATGCAGGCAAAATAGGAAGCATTAATTACACTTCTTCTATTTAAAAAAAATAGGAGAGGAGGAGGATGACAACAAGGAGGAGAGACTACAATGACAAGGACAGGGACAAGGATGAAGAGGACAAGGAGGTGGAGACGAAGGCAGACATAAAGACGAGGCGGCCTGAGTTACGGTGGTTTGGAGGGGGCTGGCAAGGAATTAGAGATGGATAGTAGGAGTAGTAGTAGTAGTATAAAATTATCAAATAACATTTTTAAAGGAAAGAAAGAAGCAGCTAAGTGTAGTGATATACACCTGCCATCTCAGTACTGTGGAAAGAATAAATAGATAAACCAGTATTTTGAGGCCAACCTTGTACACTCAGTCAAGACTCTTTCTCAAGGAGTGGGGAAAGGTTGGGGAGAGTTGGAGAGATTGCTCAGTTAGTTAAGTGCCTGCTGCACAGAC
The DNA here is from genome assembly GCA_036184795.1 of Tokudaia tokunoshimensis. NCBI lineage: Eukaryota > Metazoa > Chordata > Mammalia > Rodentia > Muridae > Tokudaia > Tokudaia tokunoshimensis. The sequence goes on from BTHU01000010.1 coordinate 66,557,225, forward strand.
ATGAGGTCCTGAGTTCAGTCCCTAGCACCCATGTAAAAGCCACCCATAGAAGTGCACGCCTGCAACCCCAGTACTGAGGAGAAAAAAGAAAGCTCTCAGCATCACTGAGCTTCAGGCTCGAAGCTTTGAAAGCCCTACTTCCAATACAGTAGGATTAGGATGGTCCCAGCTTGAACCCTCCAAGTCCTATGTCCAAAGTACACAGTGTCTTGAGCAATAAGGTCTTACCTTCAAATGCTGGAGGAAACCAAAAGCAACAGCAATAACTTATATTGTTTAGGGAAGTCTCTAAGACTCCCCTGACCAATGATTTAATAGGTGGTGTTCCATGTTTGGGTTTTGTTGAACAGACTGTATCCCTCAAGGGAGCAACGCATCCCTGATGTAACTTCATTTAAAGCATACACACACACACACACAGAGAGAGAGAGAGAGAGAGAGAGAGAGAGAGAGAGAGAGAGAGGTGTGTGCATGCGTGCGCACATGTATGTGTGCGTGTATATATATATGTGTGTTGTTTTAAATAATCATAAAATAATATGAGTCTACGTAGCTTTTTCAAGTATCCTTGGTGTTATCTGTCCCTCTCATCCCCCACCCCCCATTAAGGTCATTCCCCTGCCTTCATTTTTCCCATTTCCTTTCATATCACCTGTGTCCTGCTTCCTCCTCTAGAGCTCCTTTGCTCTCCTCATTCTTTCTTACTTGAACATCTAAATATTCGGAGTAAGGAACCACAAATAAGAGAGAATGGCTGGTGTTTGTCCTTCTGGGTTACCTCATTCAATATTTTTTCTAGTTCTTTCCATTTACCTGAAATTTTCATGATTTCATTGTACAACCGAATTGCATCCCACAGTGTATATTAACCACATTTTCATTAACCATTCATCAGCTGAAGGACATTTAGGTGGTTTCCATTTCATAGTTATTGTGAATAGAGCTGCAATGAATGTGCCTGAGCAAGTATCTTAGAGTAGGACACTAAGTCCTTTGGGCATATGCCAAGGAGTGCTATAGCTGGGTCACATCAGAGACCTATTTTGAGCTTTGGGAGAGTTCCTTTACACCGATTTCCAGAATGGCTATGGCAGTGTGCAATCCCACTAACAGTAATTGAAGGTCGTACTTCCCCCAACATCTTCTCCAGCATTTGTTGACAGTTGTTTTCTTAATTGTAGCCATTCTGGTTGGTGTGAAATGAAATCTCAAAGTTGTTTTAATTTTCCTTTCTCTAATTGCTAAGGATAAACATTGTTGAAATATTTTGTATCTGACCAGCACAGCAAGATATAGCCCAAAATGTGCAATGGTGTTGCTTATATCTTGGGGGTAACAAACAGAAATCAGTAAAAGGGTCACAAATTTGAAAGAGGGCAAGGAGGAGTATATGGAGGAGGGGAACAGCTGGAAGGAGGAAAATGGGAAGTGAAATGATTATGTTATAATCTCAAAAAAAGAAAAAAAACAGGAACCCACAACTTAGTGCACCCAGATCCAGTGGATACTTGGGAAGAGAGGGGGGAAAGATTATAAGATCCAGAGATCGAGGATTCTGCTGTGAGACTGTGTTCTCTATATATGACAGGAAATCTACACCCATGAAATGTCAACAATATGGCTGCCTAACGAGGACCAGAACAAAGACAATACCAACTGACATAGCAATGTGTGTGGGGAGATCTTACAGGGCCTCTGCCCTAGATGACGAGCTAAAGGCAATTGATGTCTTCTTTTTTTTTTTTTTTTAATTTAATTTTATTTTATTTTTTTAATTTACATTCCAAATCACTTCCCCTTTCCCGTTTCCTCCCTCCCCGAAAGTCCCATAAGCCCCCTTCCCTCCCTCTTTTCTCCGTTCAACCCCCTCTCATTACTCTGTCCTGGCGTTCCCCTACATCCAGTCTTTCCAGGACCAGGGGTCTCTCCTTCCATCTTCTTAGAAATCTATTGATATGCTGATTGTGTCTAGGGTATTCTGAGATTCTGGGTCAATATCCCCTTATCAGTGACTTCATACCATGTGTGATCTTTTGTGATTGGGTTACCTCACTAAGGATGATATTTTCAAGTTCTGACCATTTGCCTAGGAATTTCGTGAATTCATTGTTTTTAATTGCAGAGTAGTATTCCATTGTGTAAATATACCACATCTTCTGAATCCATTCCTCCGTTGAGGGACATCTGGGTTCTTTCCAGCTTCTGGCTATTATAAATAAGGCTGCTATGAATATAGTGGAGCATGTGTCCTTATTGCATGCAGGTAAAGTCTCTGGGTATATGCCCAGGAGTGGTATAGCCGGATCCTCCGGAAGTGTCATGCCCAGTTTTCTGAGGAGCCGCCAGACTGCTTTCCAGAGTGGTTGTACCAGCCTGCAATTCCACCAGCAGTGGAGGAGTGTTCCTCTTTCTCCACATCCTCGCCAACAACTGCTGTCTCCTGTGTTTTTGATCTTAGCCATCCTGACTGGTGTGAGATGGAATCTCAGGGTTGTTTTGATTTGCATTTCCCTAATGACTAAGGATGATGAACATCAATTGATGTCTTCTAAGAGAGGGAGAATTAGTCCTCACCAGGAATTAGCCCCTTGATTGGTTATCCAATACCACATAATTAGCCCTATAAAACACATACAAGCAATGCTAATGGACTCAGTGGGTTCTATTTATATATTTACATGGATGGATGCATGTAACAATAAATAAAAAGAAAAAAGTAAGGATTGAGGAAGAGTCCAGTTGATCATTGGTCTTTACATGCATGCATACACTTGCATGCACACTTCCACATACAAGTATACATGTGGGCATACACACACACATACACACACACACAAACACACACACATACACACACACACATATATACACACATACACACACACAGAGACATACACACACACACACACATATATACACACATACACACACACAGAGACATACACACACACACACATATATACACACATACACACACACAGAGACATACACACGCACACACACACACACACACACACACACACACAAATGATGAACAAAAAGGAAGAAAAATAAATTAGAAGCAGAGACCACATCGCCTTTGGAAGAGGCAGAGAAACTAAAGAGCAGGCGTCAAAGCTCACCTTTCTGGAAGCTTCTGTCTAGAGCAAAGCAGTGTGGTTCACTAAGCCCCCGGGAACAGTATCTCTATCTATGGTACAGAATAATAACTATCACCTACTTCTCTCCAAGCAAATAAGAGATGTGATATTGATCCCATCTGTCTAAAACACAAAGACCAGAGTATTCAAATGGAAAAATCCTCAACTTCGTGGAAAATTCCACTATCCAAAATGTTCAGTTTCAAAAGGCATTTTGAACAGCTCAGACTTCTACCATAATGTTGTTGTTCTTATTACCAGAGTCCTTGCCACAGAGTGGGTGATCCTGGTACTGATCGGGTCAAACTTGTAGCCTTATAAGGCTTCTTGTGATTGCCTCTGTGGACTGGGGAAACCCAGGCTACTCAACATCTCTGCCTTTTACATCAGACAGAGTCTGAGTCACCCTGAGATACTGGCCTTCGTTGAAGTTCTCCTCAGCACAGTGGATTTTAAATAGACTAAATAGACTCACCCTTCTTGTGATTCATTCTCAGAATGTGGAGACTTTCCAGATTTCTTTAGTGTCTCGCTATCTCCAGACCAGAGAGCTTCAGGTGTGCACAGGGAAGACAGGTGCATGAGAGACTTTACTTGGGGAGATGAAACACACATTCTTTCATCCCAGAAAGGAAACCAATGACAGCCCAAAGTTACTATTGCACCAAAGTCCAGTGTAGTGAACCAGTGGGTTTACATGGATTACTAAGGGGAGCAGGGATGACTCAAAACAGCTGCATCGTCATATGCACACCCCAATACAGGTGGAAATGTACGGAGAGTGCAACCCTCGGGCTCTCTGCAGTTTGCAGGCAGCTCTACAGGTCTAAGCATCTCTGCAGCTTGACTTCTCAGAGTCTCCTCCCCAAACAGTTAGCTGCATCTATAAGATGGGGAGGGGCCTTGGAGGATCTTCAAAGTTTTAGTTTTACTAGACATGCAACGTTTATTTGCCTCCTGAGGCTCATACATCTCTGCCTCCCTCCTGGAGGGAATGTTCCAATCCAGAGGAAGCTGCCACTCATCAACAAGGAAGTCATCAAGAGAATCCACGTCCTAGGACCCACCTTTGAATGTAGAAGCCACCTCTTCTGTGCTTCACAGCCTTACTCTCTTTGTATTTAACAAATCCCCTCTGCCCCTCTGTTCATAGGAGAAAATAATCACACTATGGATATAGTCCTTGTTCTCAACTGATTTTACCATGATTCTTTTCCATGTCCAAATCCTGTGTGTTTATCTCATCTCGTCCATCTCTATTGCTTCATATTCACAGAAACTTCAGGACAGGAAAGAAATTTCCTGTGCATGTTTATCACATCCACACAGAGAGAGGAAGATAGAGATAGAGATGATAGACCAGATAGATAGATAGATAGACAGACAGACAGACAGACAGACAGACAGACAGACAGACAGACAGACAGACAGATAGATAGGATGGATAGATAAATATACAGACAGACAGATAGATGATAGACAGACAGACAGACAGACAGACAGACTAGTAAAGCATTAGTTTTCATAGGCCACTCTATATGTATGAACTTGGCAGTCTGTGATCAAGAAGCAACATGTTGGACTAGAGGTCCCCAATGTCCTTCTTTGCTGAGTTGTTATGACATGCTGTGCTGCAATGACTCTTGGTTTGAACTGAAATAGGAGGACCGATAAGTGGCAGTTTTACTGGACTTACGTGGAGCCCAGTGGTCTTCTTGGAATTTTCACAGAGACCAGCAGCAGTAGCGTGCAGAGGCATCGTGCAAGCATTTATTCAACATCTACGAATGTTTCAGGTACTGTGTGTGTCACTTCAGCCCACTCAGAATATGCCTAGCAGGGGATGATTAGTGTCAACTGAACCACAGGCTACCTTTATTTTCATGAAGCTAGTAAAAAGGGGACACAGACTCCAGAGAGGGATGCTGGACTGCAGACTGCCCGCTCTTTCCTTATGTTTCCTTGTTTTTAGACAGTCTCATGTAGCCTAAGCTGGCCTCAAATTTACTGTGTAGAAGAGAACAGCCTTGAATGTATGGTCCTCCTGCTTCATCTCCTGAGGATTGCAGGCATGTGAATCACCATGCCTAGTTTTATGTGGTTTTGGAACACAAAGTCAAGTATTCCTCTATGCTAGGCATGCAGTTTTCCAACTGAACTACAGCCTCAGAGCTCTGAGCTGACTCCCTTATTGCTGCCTCTAACAAAGGTTGTAATAGCTCCCTATACTGAGAGCCAGTGGTTGTACACTGAAAAGAGGGCAACCTTTTTTATCATCACAAAAACTCCTGAGGCCAGGAAGCTTTTATTAAAGGATAAGATAGGAACAGAGAAGCCATGGAGACAGTGCCTGGTGCATCCTCATCTCACAGTCAGAGGCAGGGTCCCCCTGCACCATATCCACATGCTATCCTGCTACCCCACTGCCCAGCTCTATTAAAGCCTCCGGTCCAGGTCTCCTATCTGTTCAATCTACTGTTTGCAAGCTGGCCCCTGAGCCACAATACCTTAAGGTCCCAGATTCATTATTACAGCATCCAACTCTGAGTGGTGGGAGCAAGAGACATGGTAAAGACAATTCAGAGAAAAACATCCATCCATCCATCCATCCATCCTTCGTATTTGGACCCACTGAGCCTCAGACCCCAGCGGCAATGACAGTAGATCCCATTTTAGGTCTGAGAGTGTGTGCCCATTGTCTTTCTATTAGCCAGCCCACCCCAACCCCAGCTCATATATTTTTTCCTCCTAACTGCTGTTACTTCTTCACTTGCATTGAACTCCTCTAAACCCATGTAGACATCCTGGGCCATTGTTTGACCACAGCCTCTCTCCTCCTCAAAGCTTGTTGTAGCTCCCCATTCTGCTCATCAGTTCCTCTGCAGCTTGAAGGCTGTCTATTCTTTCAGTCTTCTTTTTACCAAGCTCTAGTCATAGAAGAACCCAGAAAAAAGGTCAAATACTCCCTATGTGTGGCCTCTTCATGATAACTGCCTTCTCTGCAGTTTTGTGCCAACCATCACTACATTCAGGAATGGCTGCTATCATATGTGTATGTATGCATTCTAGGAATCTTCTACAGTATAAGTTTCCATATGACCTTTAGTGTTAGTTTGTTACTTGTCCCTTCTCATAGTCCCTCTTTGATCCTTCTCTCCTATTTCCCTTCCTATTTAATCCCCTTATTCTAATTTCCCCTTTATCTCCCCATAACACCACATTCTATTTCCCTTTCTTGGAAGATCCTCTCCTCCTTCCTAAGTACATTTTTGTATTTTTATGAATTTTATTTGTTTTTAGTTTAGTTTTATTTATATGTATTGGCATTTTGCCTGCATAAACATCTGTGTGGGGATGTTGGATCTCCTAGAACTGGAGTTATAGGCAGATGTGAGCTGACATGTGGGTGCTTGGAATTGAACCCAGGGTCCTCTGAAAGATCAGCCAATGCTCTTAACTGCTGATGTATTTCTCCAGCCCCTAGTTTTGTTTAACTTTTTATGAGAGAGAGAGAGAGAGAGAGAGAGAGAGAGAGAGAGAGAAAGTTGAGTGGGTGAGAAGGTGGGGGAATCTAAGGGGAGTTGGGGGAAGAAAAAGAACATAATTAAACTTAATTTTTTAATTAAAAATAGCTGCTAAGATCTCACACTATTATCCAGAGGACTGGAGTCTGACCTCCAGCATTCACATCAAGCAATTCACGACCACCTATAACTACAGCTCCAGAAGATCTATGCCCTTTTCTTGTCTCTATTTGTACCCACACACACGGAAGACACACACAGAGATACACACAAATAAAAATGAAAACATACTTAGAGTTGTCAATAATGGAAACTTTCTTGACTCCATTCTCAGAATTTACTATCCTCATCCCACAAAAGTGCCATGTCCAAGGGGATATGTAGTAAAAATGTTGGTTTCTTTAAAAAACACAGATAAGAATATGTTTTCATTTTAATCCCAGAAGTGGAATATGGGGTTTCTTCATTTTGTCCACACCAGTTGAATATGATTTGCCTCATGTTCTAACAGGAGCATGATTTTGCCAGCTGTTGATAGTTTCTGTGATAGTGTGACATTTGGAATTCTGGGAACTTTTCAGAAGGTTTAAAAATGCTGGAGATCTGATAGGTTGTAGACTGTTGGTGGGCTGTTTGTTGCCCTTGTTCATGGTTTGTTAAGTAGTCATGTGAAAAGAAGAAAGAAGAAGAAATTAGCTATCCTAACACCAAAGATTAAACTTGCCCCAAGGAACTTGACACCCTTAATCAGCAGGAAGTAGTCTAATGATAACATAGCCCCATTTCCCCCTCTATCCATTTTCTTTCCTATCTACTGTTAGGGGGTTGAAAGGGTAGAAAGGAGATGAGAAAGATAGAAGAAAAATGAAGCCATGAAGTAGCAAAATTCCAGTTAAAGGGACGCTCTGACACCATATAATGGTTGATCTTCATTGTCAACTTGACTAGATCAATCAAGAATTAGCATGGAAACAAATCTCTGGGTAAATATGTAAGGGTGTTCCAAGAAAGGGTTAACTGAGAAGGGAATGGTCACCCAGAATGCAGGCTGCACCAGTTCGGATGTTGAGACTATAGTCTCAACAAAATGAGAAAAGAGAGCTGAGCACTGGCATCCATCTCTCTCTCTCTCTGCTTCCTGAGTGTGGGTTCAGTGTGAACAGCTGGCTTGCATGCTACCTACCAGGATTGATTGTATCTTCAAATTGTAAACAAAAATAAACACATTCTTCCTGAGGTTACTTTCATAAGATACGTTGTCACAACAAGAAGATTAATTAATGCACCATGGTAACCCCAGGTACCATCAAATCCTCAAGGGAATGGAGCCTGTCGTTGGCTTCCTTATGCCCGCCAACAACCAGCACAGTGGTGCTAATAAATGTGTGTTGAGTTGATTGAAATAGAGTTGTTACCTAGAGGACAAAAGTTGAAACTTATCATAATGTAGACTCTCGGGTGATGGAGAGTTGAAGGAACCATGACCTCTCTCTTCAGAACTCAATTATTTGCATAAGAACCAGTGTCTCTGAGCTCCAACCAGTAATTTGCTCACAATCATCTCAACCTCCAAGGTTCACAAATGTCCCTTTCAATTTTCTCAGCCACAGTGTTCATAGGAAATGACACTCTCCTCATTCATAGACTCACAACGGCCCTTAGGCCACCTCCCTCCTGCCAAACCCTTCACATATCCTACCTAAGGCTGTCTTTGGTTCTGACTTTCTCCTCTTTTAAAATGAAACTCTTGAGCGAGGGGAACTGAGAAGGTGGCTCAGTGGATAAGATGTTTACTTTCATGAACAGGAAGACATGATTTGGATCCCTAGAATCCATGTGAAAGACAGGTGTGGTGGCAAGTGTCTGTAAGCCCAATGCTGAGAAAGCAGAGGCAGGAGGATTCACTGGACTTGCAAGCCAGTCATTCTAGGCTAATTGGCAAGCTCCAGGCTTACTGAAAGACCTAGTCTCAAAAAATAAGATAGAGAGATTAAGGAACACACTGTATATGATGTCTGGCCTCCACACACACACACACACACACGCTCACACATGCTGTGAAAGCCTATCCCCACAACTTTTTGGAACATGTTCTGGGACTGAGAGTTTCCTGTTCAGCATCAAATCAATAGCTGAAGGCCAGGAGGTTTACTGGCATCCTGAGTTAAAGAAATCCATTCTAATTAATCCTCCACTTAAAAAACAATGGCCTTTAACCATCTCGGGGGCAGCAGCCAACAACTCCAAAGAAGAAAATGCAGTCTTGGCTTCTTATGATATCAATACCCATTCCCACTGAGCTCTGTTCAGGGTCATGCCAATGGAGCAATAGATGTGGCTTTAGCCACCTCCTGCCACAAGGCTGATGGCTGGAATGAAAGAAGTTTAGGGTCCAATTCCAGAATCCAGACCCACTAGAATAAAGGCTTCCCCAGGATTCCACCTGTATCATTACACACAGTTATTTGTGCCATTTGCTCAGTGTGAACACACCAGTGACAACCTCAAAGTGCCCAAAATGTGTTGGCATCACATTAAGGAAAAGAAACCAAAAGACTTCCTTAGGGAGTAGTCTCACCAGAGTGAGCTCAGATTTTAAATTCTCTACTTCACTCTTCCTATTTCTTCCATCATCTCCTGATGGTAATCCATCCATTGCATGAGTCTAAATCTGTGCCTGCCTAAATTCTATCTTGTGTACTTGTCTGTCTCTGTGTCTGTGTTCCCCGTAGAGGGCTTTTGCTCTGTATACATTGAACATTGTAGAAAGCTCACATGTGTGAAGGATGAGGAATGCTTTACAGAAATCTTTGATATAGTTTGACAAGAGATAAAAACTCTACTGACCCCAAGTGAAACCAGTAACAAGCATGCTGCAAACAACACCGCACACAGACTTATCAACCTATACCCATGTCGCTTCCAACATTTATGGTATATATTTATTTTATAAGGTTGCTTTCAACCTGACTGCTGTTTCCAGCATTTATAACCATAACATACTAATACACATTCATTACTCATGGGTCAGGACCATGAAAGAGTGCATAGCCTGAGATTACAAGTATGCATTAGCTCAGGTTGTAAAAGGTGATCACATGGAAAATTCAAAGCAAGTAATGTTGGCTGTTATACTTTCCTCTTAAAGGCAGATTAAACAAACAGGCTGAGCACACAATAGGACAGCAGTGTTAAGTCTTAAGTGACCTCAAAGTGTATTTATTAACTCAGCTATGAGGTCCAGCAAAAGTTCCACTCTCTTAGAATATAAGAGATGATTTTGTGATGATGAATCAACACTGTATGTTTCTGCATGTCTGTATGGTAAGACCTCCTGGTCAAGTCAGAAATGGAAAAATCTAGTGAAGAATGGGATCAAAAAAGAGAAAACTCATCACTATCAATGCTAATCCAGACAGTTAGATAATGCAACATTAGTGGATCAGTACATCATACAACCTCAGGCATAGCTTGGGCAGTCCCTGGAGGGGAAAAGAAATAGGCCACCTGGAAGGTAGTGGCTAAGGAAGGCCCAGGAGGCTGTCACTATGCATAGCCAGCATATTGGTGCTGCTGAGGCTGCAGAAGGCTTGCTGCACTCACTGCCTACAAAGCAGGGAACTGGCTCTAGGTTGATACCTGTCTACCTAGGACACTCAATTTCTCTACATTTGTTTCCTTGTCTGGAATATTGGACATGCAGTAACAGGGGTGGCTGAACAGGCTTAGCATGGGACAGAGCCCAATTTCATGTATAACAGGATACACTAGGAAGAATGTTCATCAACACACAGGTCTTCCCACTACTACAAAATTCCTCATGCTGAAAGGGAAGATGTGGAAGGAAGATGAGAAGCTGGGACATAATCAGAGCACCTCTCAGATTCCTAGTTTCTCACTGGCAGACTCCTAATATCAACACTCTACTATTCTGAAGACAGAAAGTACAAGGGCCACATAGAATGAAAAGAAAGAAGAACAAAGGACAGCTCAGAATGGCATGTCCTCCAGGCAAACAATCTGATGACTGAAAATCTGGTTGAAGTGAGTGTCTTAGTTATTTTTCTATTGTTATGACAAACACTATAACCAATGCAACACATAAAAGGAAGCATTTAATTTGGGGCTTATTGTTCTAGAGGGTTAGAATCCATGACTGTCATAGTGAGGAATCATGGCAACAATAGATAGGCATAGCACTGGAGAAGTGGCTAAGAGCTTACATCACTATCAACAGGTAGACAGTGAATGCTAACTAGGAATGGCATAGGCTTTTGAAACCTCAAAGCCTGTCCCCAGTGACATTCTCCTCCAATGAGACCACTCCTCCTAATCCTTTCCAAACAGTTCCAGCAACTGGGAACCAAGTATTCAAATATATGAGCCTAAGGGGGGAATTCTCATTCAAACACCACAGTGAATATATTCCCAACAACAACAACTGTGGCCACCTTGGGCCATCAGCTCGAGGGAAGGTAAGAAGGATAAGGAGACTTTTAAACATGCTGAAATTTAAGTTCACTAAACCGAAGAATCTGTGTGAGCTTAGCATACGTGTTCTATATTCTGCATTCTTAGCTGAAAGTGAATTCAGTTGGAGGAAATAATCATATAACTGTAACATGAGTTCATGGCATGCAAGCCCATCCTCTCATATACACACACAAACTAAAAGTTGTAGTCTCCCAAGAGTGATAGCAGTTGCCATGCTGAGGATTTCCTATGTGCCAGGCACTTCTGCTGCCCTATGTGGGACACAGCACTTATTTTTTACAAACAAAACCTGTAGATTAGCATTTCTATTGCCTCTTCCTGGGGAATAAGCAAACTCAAGCATAACAATACTGTTAGATAGGGGCTGGGGAGATTGTTTAGTTGGTAAAGTGCTTGCCATGTAAGCCTGGGGACCTGGGTGCAAACCCAAGCACACAGGTAAAAAACCAGGTGTGGTAACACACAATTATAATCCCAGTGATGAGGGAGAAGAGACAGATGGATTCCTGGAGCTTACCAGCCAGCCAGCCTAGACTCTGCAAAACCCAGGTTCTAGTGAGAGATCTTGTCTCAAAAATCAAGATAGAGTTTGAGGGGTATAGTGGTACTCTCCTTTAAACCCAGCACCCAGGAAACAGATCTCTGTGAGTTTGAGGCCAGCCAAGTGGACATAGTGGGTTCCAGGCCAACCAGAACTATACAATGAGATTCTGTAGATAGATAGATAGATAGATAGATAGATAGATAGATAGATAGATAGACAGACAGACAGACAGACAGACGGACAGACAGATAGTAGAAGGCTCTTGAAGCAGAGCAACACCCAAAGTTGTCCTCTGAGGCATGTACACACACACACACACACACACACACACACACACACACACACACACACACATTATTCTAGGTGGAAGTAGAAAGCCTGGAAATCCAAGGAAATTCCAGGGGGAAAAAATGTTGCTTCACTATCAGCTGTTTAAAGGTAAAGAAACCAGGACTCTGAAACCATGAGTTGGCCAAACCTCTGCTAAGCAAGCCCTGTGTGAATGCATGCACAGGACTGGGGCCACCCTCAGACAGAGTCAGGGCACTGGGTACACACAACAACACTTGAGTGGTAGCAGTAAGTATGTGAAATGGGGATCTGAGGAGATGGCTCGGTGGACAAGAGTGCTTGTGATGCAGAATAAGGACCTAGAAACAGAAAAAAAAAACAGGGGGAGGAGTGGGAAAAAGGGAATTAGCACAGAAACCAAGGCAGAACAAAAACATAGCCTGGCCTTAGCTGAAGAGAGCACTGCACAGATACTGGGGTCTGGAGACATGAGAGTAAAGTGCCAGAAGCCATCCTGAGTAGTTCCCTCTGAGTTTTGTCCCTAAGAGAAACAGATATCCCACACTTTTCTTTCCCCTGGAACTCACAGCAAATGTGGCCATATTTAAAAGTAGGCAACTAGCACAGCCTCCTGTGGCCCAGTGTGGCCTTGATGTACTAACACTTTAAAGTAAACTCACTGGAAAGCAAATGCTATGAGTCCTCATGTTATGGCACACACCTATAACCCCAACATTTGGGAGGCTGATGCAGAAAGTTCTAGGCCAGTCTGGGTTTTTCTAACCAGCTGTGGGTCAGAACCGCTCCTACTGGTGAGCAATATGCAAGAAGTAAATAAAAAGGAGAGGTGAATGTCCCCAACCTTTGTTCTCCTCAGTGGATACAAAGCCCAGGAGACAGAAAGAAGTGCAGGTTAGCAGAAAGGGAGGTGTCCACTCTTGTCTAAATGGCAACATATGAGCAATACACTCTCTCTTTTCTGTCACCTTTTTTAATGAAAACCCCTTTCTAACTGACTGACTGGTGTGTACATGGAGACACGTATGAAGCATAGGGCTTTTTCTTTTATGCAGCTGTGCTTTTTCTTATTCTTTCTTATCCTTTTTCTTCTCCTAATGGTGAACATTTTGCTCTATAACTTTCTATTTCTTTTTGCCATATGACAAAGTTCACTTCCCACCTCTCTCTACCTCTCCCTTTTAAAAACTTCTGATTCCCCAGTGTTTCTCACTTATTTTCTTTCATCTTAACTTCTTTACTTTCTCAATCACCTTTTTAAAACTTTTTGCTTTATATTATTTCTGTCCCCCACATTCCTGTTCCTGTTGAGCTAGTTCTGAGTCTTAACTTTATTCATTATTGATCTATGTATGGTGTGAGGGACCCACCATGACACATTAAGTCTCCAACATTGATATGTATCTTTTTCCATACACAAGCCAACTACACACAAGCTTCAACAAATATTTTACTCAAAGAGCAGAGGACAGGCCATACCCTAATGATCATAGCCAATGGCTAAGGATACAAGTAACCACAAAAATTAGCGATGATTGAATGCCCACTTTCAGTCATTCACCCCAGCAGCTCCAGCCTGGACAGATAGCAAATGACTTTGGACACCATATCTACAAGGTATTAGAGAAAGAATCAGCTCTCAAGCCTATCAGACCATCCACTTCTGGCAAAACTAGAGAAGTCATTACCAAGGTACAGCCCACACTTACTCAAATATTTCACTCATATATCTAAATAAGCAAACTCAAACATAAGATTTTAAATCTGTTCCCTTTGGTGACCTCTGTTCCGGTAGACTGCACTGAGGAGACAGGTACCCAGGTTCTCCCCAATATAACATCGCTTGGGACACGGCCTGTTGGGGCTTCCGTCTGCTCCCAAGAATGGGACAGCGCTGTGGTCATCTGGGCACCAGCTCTGCTGTGGGCCATGCACTCTGCGGGGTGACCTAAGCCGCCGAGAGAGTGCAGAGTGCACTCCGCCATCTTTGCTCCAGTGGCCAGGTAGTTGGGACCGCCAGGCTCGGAGACAGACAGGCATAATATCGCTTGGGTCTCAGGCAGCTTATGTGTACCCTGCTCCCAAGAGCTGGGCAGATCTGCAGTAACCAGCGCACCAGCTCTGCTGTGGGACTTCTGCCTTGCAGAGGGACGCCCCCCTCCCCCCCCGGGAGAGATCACACACCCCTGCACAGGGCAGGAGCCTACCAGCCTCCCTTTGGCCACCTCTGCTCCGGGAATCCACTACGCTGAGCCTTTGGATGTGCAGGGACTCCCCAAAATAACATCACTTGGGGCAAGGCACATCAGGGCTCCAAAGTCACTCAGGAGCAGGGCAGGCCCCAGAAATCGGTGCCAAGGGAATCCTGGTAATCCGGGGGGGGGGGGCAGAAATAGCTTTGCAGGATGTCCAACCAACAGCCAGTGACAGCAGGACCAACTAACACCAGAGGTAACCAGATGGCAAAAGGCAAACGTAGGAACGTTACTAACAGAAATCAAAGTAATATGGCACCATCCGAACCCAACTCTCCAACAGCAGCAAGTCCTGGATACCCCACCACACCCAAAAGACAAGATATGGATTTAAAACCACTTCTCATGATGCTATTAGAGGATCACAAGAAGGACACAAATAAATCTAATAAAGAATTACAGGAGACCATGAAACAACAGTTAGAAGACCTAACAAAGGAAACACAAAAATCACTTAGAGAAATGCAGGAGAACATGGATCAAAAGATGGAGGCCCAAAAGGAGACAACACAAAAATCGCTTAAAGAAATGAATCAATGGGTAGATGCATTTTCAAAGGAATCACAAAAATTGCATAAAGAAATGCAGAAGAATATGGGTCAACAGACGGATGCCCATAGGGAGGCAACACAAAAATTGCTTAAAGAAATGAATCAACTGATAGATGCCCTTACAAAGGAAACACGAGAACTGCTTAAAGAAATGCAGGAGACGATGGATCAACAGATGGAATCCCATGAGGAGGAAACACAAAAATCGCTTAGAGAAATGCAGGAGAACTTGGGTCAATAGGCAGAAATCCTGAAAGAGGAAATGTAAAAATACGTTAAAGAAATACAGGAAAATACAAACAAACAAGTGAAGGATCTCAGCAAATCCATCCAGGATCTAAAAAAGGAAGTAGAAACAACTAAAAAATCACAAAGGGAGACAACTATGGAGATAGAAAATCTTGGGAAGAAATCAGGAGTCATAGATGCAAACATCAACAATAGAATACAAGAGATGAAAGAAAGAATCTCAGATGCTGAAGATACCATAGAAAGCATCGACCCAACAGTCAAAGAAAATGCAAAATGCAAAAAATGTGTAACCCAAAACATCCAGGAAATCCAGGACACAATGAGAAGACCAAACCTAAGGATTATAGGTATAGATGAGAGTGAAGATTTGCAACTTAAAGGGCCAGTAAACATCTTCAACAAAATTATGGAGGAAAACTTCCCTAACCTAAAGAGAGAGATGCTGATGAACGTACAAGAAGCCTACAGAACTCCAAACAGACTGGACCAGAACAGAAATACCTCCGTCACATAATAATCAAAACACCAAATGTACTAAACAAAGAAAGAATATTAAAAGCAGTAAGAGAAAAGGGACAAGTAACATACAAAGGAAGACCTATCCGAATCACATCAGACTTCTCACCAGAGACTATGAAAGCCAGAAGATCCTGGGCAGATCTCATGCAGACACTAAGGAAGCACAAATGCCAGCCTAGACTACTATACCCAGAAAAACTCTCAATCACCATAGAGGGAGAGACCAAGACATTCCATGATAAAACCAAATTTTCACAATATCTTTCCACAAACCCAGCCCTGCAAAGGATAATAGGTGGAAACCGCCAATACAGGGAGAGAAACAACACCCTGGAAAAGATGAGATAGTAACCTTCTTGCTTCAAACCCAAAAGTAGATAACCACTCAAACATAAAGATAGCATCAAGAATGGCAGGTGGCAATAATCACTATGCCTTAATTTCTCTTAATATCAATGGTCTCAATTCCCCAATAAAAAGACATAGACTAACAGACTGGATACGTAAACAGGACCCAGCATTTTGCTGCATGCAGGAAACGCACTTCAGTGTCAAAGACAAACACTACCTCAGAGTAAAAGGCTGGAAAACAATTTTACAAGCAAATGGCCCCAAGAACCAAGCTGGAGTAGCCATCCTAGTATCAGATAAAATTGATTTTCAACCTAAAGTCATCAAAAAAGACACAGAAGTACACTACATACTGATCAAGGGAAAAATCCACCATCAAGAACTCTCAATTCTGAATATCTATGCTCCAAATGCAAGGGCACCCTCATTCATAAAAGAAACTTTACTAAAGCTCAAAGCACACATCGCACCTCACACAATAATAGTGGGTGACTTCAACACCCCGCTCTCTGAAATGGATCGTTCAGGAAAGCAGAAACTAAACAGGGACACAGTGAATCTAATTGAAGCCTTGGACCAAATGGAACTAACAGATATATATAGAACATTTCATCCTAGAGCTAAAGAATACACCTTCTTCTCAGCTCCTCATGGTACCTTCTCCAAAATTGACTATATAATTGGTCACAAATCAGACCTCAACAGATATAAGAAGATAGAACTAATCCCATGCCTCCTATCAGATCACTATGGAATAAGGGTGGTCTTCAATGGCAACAAAAACAAAAGAAAACCCACGTACACATGGAGGCTGAACAATGCTCTACTCAATGATAACGTGGTCAAGGTGGAAATAAAGAAAGAAATCAAAGACTTTTTGAAATTAATGAAAATGAAGGCACAACATACCCTAATTTATGGGACACAATGAAAGCAGTGCTAAGAGGAAAATTCATAGCCCTGAGTGCCGCCAAAAAGAAACGGGAGACAGCATACACTAACAGCTTAATGGCACACCTGAAAGCCCTGGAACAAAAAGAAGCAAATACATCAAAGACGAGTAGAAGGCAGGGAATCATCAAACTCAGGGCTGAAATCAATCAAGTAGAAACGAATAAAACCATACAAAGAATCAACAAAACGAGGAGTTGGTTCTTTGAGAAAATCAACAAGATAGATAAGCCCTTAGCCAAACTAACCAGAGGGCACAGAGACAGTATCCAAATTAACAAAATCAGAAACGAAAAGGGAGAGATAACAACAGAAACTGAGGAAATTCAAAAAATCATCAAATCCTACTACAAAAACCTGTATTCAACACAACTAGAAAATCTCGAGGAAATGGACAATTTCCTTGACAGATATCAAATACCAAAATTAAATCAGGATCAAATAGACCATCTAAACCAACCTATAACCCCTGAAGAAATAGAAGTTGTCATTGGAAGTCTTCCAACCAAAAATAGCACAGGTCCAGCTGGTTTTAGTGCAGAATTCTATCCTACCTTCAAAGTTTGAAGACCTAACACCAATACTCTTCAAATTATTCCACAATATAGAAACAGAAGGAACACTACCCAACTCGTTCTATGAAATCACAATTACACTAATACCAAAAGCACACAAAGATCCGACAAAGAAAGAGAATCTCAGGCCAATCTCTCTTATGAATATAGATGCAAAAATACTCAATAAAATTCTTGCCAACCGAATCCAAGAACACATCAAAACGATCATTCACTACGATCAAGTAGGCTTCATCCCAGGGATGCGGGGATGGTTCAATATAAGGAAATCCATCAATGTAATCCACTATATAAACAATCTCAAAGAAAAAAACCACATGGTCATCTCATTAGATGCTGAGAAAGCATTTGACAAAATTCAACATCCTTTTATGCTAAAGGTCTTGGAAAGACAGGAATTCGAGGCCCATATCTAAACATAGTAAAAGCAATATACAACAAACCGGTAGCCAGCATCAATCTAAATGGAGAGAAACTTGAAGCAATCCCACTAAAATCAGGGACTAGACAAGGCTGCCCTCTCTCTCCATATCTTTTCAATATAGTACTTGAAGTTCTAGCTAGAGCAATTAGACAACAAAAAGAGGTCAAAGGGATACAAATTGGAAAGGAAGAAGTCAAACTATCACTATTTGCAGACGATATGATAGTATACTTAAGCGACCCAGAGAACTCCTACAGCTGATAAACGACTTCAGCAAAGTGGCCGGATATAAAATCAACTCAAGCAAGTCAGTAGCCTTCCTATACTCAAATGATAAGCAGGCTGAGAAAGAAGTAAGAGAAATGATACCCTTCACAATAGCCTCAAACCATATAAAGTATCTTGGTATGACTCTAACCAAACAAGTGAAAGATCTGTATGACAAGAACTTCAAGTCTCTGAAGAAAGAAATTGAAGACCTCAGAAGATGGAAAAATCTGCCATGCTTATGGATTGGCAGGATTTATATAGTAAAAATGACCATCTTACCAAAAGTAATATACAGATTCAATGCAATCCCCATCAAAATCCCAATTCAATTCTTCGTAGAATTAGAAAGAGCAATTCAAAAATTTATCTGGAATAACAGAAAACCCAGAATAGCTAAAACTATTCTCAAGAGTAAAAGAACCTCTGGGGGAATCAGTATCCCAGACCTCAAGCTGTACTACAGAGCAATAGTGTTAAAAACCGCATGGTATTGGTACAGTGACAGGCATGTAGATCAATGGAACAGAATTGAAGACCCAGAAATGAATCCATACTCCTATGGTCACTTGATCTTTGACAAAGGAGCTAAAACCATCCAGTGGAAAAAAGATAGCCTTTTCAACAAATGGTGCTGGTTCAACTGGAGGTCAACATGCAGAAGAATGCAAATTGACCCATTCTTATCTCCTTGCACTAAGCTCAATTCCAAGTGGATCAAGGACCTCCACATAAAACCAGACACACTGAAACTAATAGAAAGGAAACTAGGGAAGAACTTTGAACATATGGGCACAAGGGAGAATTTCCTGAACAGAACTCCAATAGCTTATGCTCTAAGATCAAGAATAGACAAATGGGACCTCATTAAATTACAAAGTTTTTGCAAGGCAAAAGACACTGTGAAAACGACAAAGCGGCAACCAACTAACTGGGAAATGATCTTTACCAACCCTGCATCCGACAGAGGCCTAATATCCAATATATACAAAGAACTCAAGAAGTTAAACTCCAGAGAGGCAAGTAACCCTATTAAAAAATGGGGTACAGAGCTCCACAAAGAGTTCTCACCTGAAGAATATCTAATGGCTGAGAAGCACCTAAAGAGATGTTCATCATCCTTAGTCATTAGGGAAATGCAAATCAAAACAACCCTGAGATTCCATCTCACACCAGTCAGAATGGCTAAGATGAAAAACACAGGAGACAGCAGTTGTTGGCGAGGATGTGGAGAAAGAGGAACACTCCTCCACTGCTGGTGGGATTGCAAGCTGGTACAACCATTCTGGAAAGCAGTCTGGCGGTTCCTCAGAAAACTGGTCATGACACTCCCGGAGGATCCGGCTATACCACTCCTGGGCATATACCCAGAGCCTTTACCTGCATGCAATAAGGACACATGCTCCACTATGTTCATAGCAGCCTTATTTATAATAGCCAGAAGCTGGAAAGAACCCAGATGTCCCTCAAAGGAGGAATGCATTCAGAAGATGTGGTATATCTACACAATGGAATACTACTCTGCAATTAAAAACAATGAATTCACGAAATTCCTAGGCAAATGGTCAGAACTTGAAAATATCATCCTTAGTGAGGTAACCCAATCACAAAAGAACACACATGGTATGCAGTCACTGATAAGGGGATATTAACCCAGAATCTTGGAATACCCTAGACACAATTCGCATATCAATAGATTTCTAAGAAGATGGAAGGAGAGACCCCTGGTCCTGGAAAAACTGGATGTTGGGGAATGCCAGGACAGAGAAGCGAGAGGGGGTTGAATGGGGAACAGAAGGAGGGAAGGGGGCTTATGGGACTTTCGGGGAGGGAGGAAACGGGAAAGGGGAAATGATTTGGAATGTAAATAAAAAAAACTTAGAAAATAAAAGTTAAAAAAAAAAGAAAATAAAATTTAAAAAAAAAAGATTTTAAATCTACAGAGAAGACAGGATCAAAATACACCTGTCCTGACCAAAGAAATAGCTGGAAAACTACTATAAAATCCATCAGGAAAAATATTCAATATTTCACAACAATCCAATACCCAGGGCATTTGATCTAAAGAAGGCTGCTTCTTAATACATTCCATTTCATTCTGCTGCCAAAATGACACTGGGGACTTCTATAGCTGTAAGAAAAGCAGGTAAATTTTAAAGAATGACTATTTTGAAGCCATCAAAAATACAAAAAGAAAATCCAGGCATGGTAAGTTAGGCCTATAGTTTCAGCGCCTAGAAGGCTGAGGCCGGAGGATTATTGTGAATTTGAGGCTAGCATGCCTCTTAGCATGAGACCTTGTCTCAAAAAAAAAATCTAAAACTAAAGTAAAGCCAAACCCAAAACTAATAGAAAAAAATAATAAACTAGAGAATAATGAAATAAAGTCTAAAAAACACGAGAGGCACAGCTGGGTCTTTCAATAGGCTAACAGAGTTGACAAAACCCTTAGGCAAACTCACCAAGAAAGAGAGGGGAAAAAAGAGGCTTACCCAGGGTTATTTTGGTTACATATATATGTTATATATAACACAAATATAATGTGTGTTGATTACACACACACACCCTACCAAAATTGAATGAAGAGGATTTTTTAAAACTCTAAACAGATCAATAAGTAATCAAGGCAGTAATAAAAACTCGCCCAGCAAAGAAAACCTCAGAACAGAGCCAGAGAGATGCACTGACGAATTTTTACCAGAACTTTAAAGAACAAAACTGTTTCTAAAGCTATTCCATAAAGTAAAAAAAAAAAAAAAAAAAAAAAGAAAGGAGGGCTGGAGAGATACTCAGAAGTAGTTAAGATACTTGCTGCTCTTGAATTCAGTTCCTAGCACCAACACCAGGTAGCTCACAACCTCCTGCGACTCCAGCTCCAGGGCATCCAATGCCCTCTTATGACCTCTCCGGGCATTCCACACCTATGCATATGCATACACACACAATTAAAGGTAAATATTGGAAAGAATGCTTTCAAACTCAGTCTGTGAAACCTGGAAAACCTAGAGGACACACTTTGAGATATAAGCATGACCAACCGCTTCCTCCAGATATAACAGCACAAATAGCCAAATGGGATCATATCATCTGGAAGGCTCCTGTCTCTCTAGATCTGGGAGTTATAGACAAGAGCCACTACACGTTTAATTTTCTTACTGTAGAGAATCTCATACATGGATATAATATGTTTTGATCAAATCCATCCCGAAACTGCCTCTCCTCCAATTTTCCCTCCCAACTTAAAGCCCACTAGATTCACTCACTGTTACCTAGATAAGCATGTGGGGAGGGCATCTAATGGACCCACATCCCTGAATAAAACTTACTCTCCCTCCCTCAGTGGACATCAATTGCCAAGAGCTCCTAGGATGGGAGTGGGACTTTCTTACCTCTTTTACATCCAAACTGTAATTTTGTCTGGCTTGATCATGTAAAGATTTTGTGAATGCAGCCAACAGCTATGACTTCATGTGTGCAATTGTTGTGTGGCAAATACTGTCTCACTACAGATGTCCACAGCCTCTGTCTCCCACAAATGTCCCTTTTCCTTAATGATTCCTAATCCTTGGAGGAGGTATTACAGAGAGCCCTGTTTAGTACTGAACATTCCATGGTCTCTTACTCTCTGTACACTGACCAATTATATTATTTACTTACTACTATATAAGAGCCTTATAGATTAGGGTTTGTAGGTGCACTAATACATGATTATAAATATAAGAACTAGGATGCAGTTTATTGCTGAATAATAGTATTATGCTCTCCCCTAAGTCCTGTGACCTATCCAGCCATGAATTTTTGGACTAGTTAGTAGTACCAAGTATAAGTTCCCTCTTTTAGAGTAATCTTTAAATCTAATCAGAAAGTAGTTGGTTATTCCCATTACATCCATGCTGCTATTATATCTGTGGTCGTATCCTGCCAGACCAGTCATTGTTGTAGGTCACAAGGTTCATAGCTGGGTAACACTGTGAATGTTTTTCTTTACTGGTACCATGTTTAGAACCTTACAGCAATAAAAAAGCTAGCCAATAGGGTTGAAGCTTTCATGTGAGTACCAACTTGAACACTTCATATGTCCTATTACTCAAGAATGTGATGTCTTCAGCAATAGGGTCTTACAATCAAGTTCTGGAGGATAACCAAGAACATTGTCAATGGCCTGTAATGCTTGCCAATCCAAGGGACTCTACTGGCTAGCAACTCAAAAAGAGCTAATCCATACCTGTCACTGATACCTGGATGTTTTTATATTTACCCCAGAAATCAAACTCAGGCTCTCATGCTTCTAAGGCAGGTGCTTTTGTCTGAGATATCTTTCCAAGCCTAAAATGTTTTTTTAAGATAAAACAAAATAAGTCATAAAGAGATAAATTTAAGAAAAAGGGGGGCAATCAACAGAGTAAGAGGACTGAGTATAGAATGATGACCTAGTTGAATTTCCTTCTGCTGTGATAAAACACTCTAACTTCTTTAAGGGGGAGACAGTTTCTTTGGCTTACGCTTCTAGGTCACAATCCATCCTTCAGAAAAGTGCAGGAATTCTAGGCTAGAACCTGGAGACAAGAACCAGAGAGGGTGCTGCTTGCTGACTAATATTTAAGTAGCTTTTTTATACAGCCCATAACCACCTGACAAGGGAATGGTACTGCCCATAGTGATCTGGGCACTCATAGCAATCACCGTTCAAGACTAACCCCCATAGACAAGTCCACAGTCCAATCTGATTTGGACAATTTGTCAGCCAATTTGACTCCCCACAGAGAGCTTTCAGCTGTGTCAAGTTGGCAATCCTAAGTCAATAAGTGTGCTGCTTACTTTTCATGTTTCTGTGACAAAATACCTGACCAAAGCAATTTAAAGAAGTAAGTGGTTTACAAGTCTTGTAAATTTCATGAACTTTCTGAGACTTATGAATCTTGTTTACCATCTGGGCCTTAGAAGTGTCCTTCACTTCATTTTCTTCACTTTGGGCCTTGTGTTACACCTCAGTTCTGTTTGAGTATCATTAGTGGTTCCCATCTTAGGCGGTTTTCCTCATTCGTCCATAATTTCCTCATTCTCTGGTTTTCCAGAATTCTGTATGAGCTACTCAATCTCATTCAATCCCTTTATTACAATAAGTGATTAACATTTGTTCTTTGCTATTTGCAACTAAGAACCCTAATGCTGATGAATGACATCCCCAAAAAGAAGACTATCAGGAGGGACAGGGTAATTCCCCACAGAGATTGTTTATTCCCTGAAAGCAAGCTGCCTCACCCAAGAATTATCTTCACTAAGTCATTCCTTCACAGAACAGAGAATCCTGCTGCTGTTCCCGCAGGGAGCTCTTTAACATTTACAGAACCCATTCACACTCATCATGTCACTGTGTAACCAGAGGCAGTAAGAAGGGCTGTTCTGAAACCATTAGTCTCATGTAATTGAGAAGGGAGCTGAATTTAAGAGCAGTGACAGACCCAAGTTTCACAGAAACTTAGCAACCTGCTTGGTACAAAGTCTAGACCTCCTGATGCTGCCCAAATATACTGAAAGGGGAACAAGGCTGCATAGCTAAGAAAAACAGTGTTAGCTGTTAGCCTTCTTTATGTGGTTTAATGTGGGCAGGCATCCTAGCATATGTTACACCCTATATAACATAGACTAACCCAATTGTTTCAAAACCCTGGAATAGTATAATTCCCTTCTTAGAGAAGAGGAGCCTGAGGCAGAGACCTTTAGGCCTAACATTGCCTAAAGCAGGGAAGTAGGAGGACTTTCTTTCAGAGCAGGAGTCTGGATTCTGAACCCATTCTTGATCCCTATATTTAGTAGGGAGCAGGAGCAGTCTTGGTGGGACTCAGATTCTTTGGCCCTCACACAGACTGAGGGGGCATTCTAGAAAGCTAAGCAAGGAGGACACTCTGATGTCCCCCAGTTCAGACAGATCAAAATGCAAGTGTCCCAAACTAAATGCCTGGAAGAGAAGTACGCTAACTGAGCAGGTGCTGAATTGCAGAAAAGTTAAATATGGAATGGGAGCATTGAAGGCTGCAATAAGAGCAAGGAGGGTAAAAACCAATTTCACATCAAGCCCCAGGCAATGATTTAGAGGGGAAAAAAACCAATATATGTGGTATCAAATAATAACTGTAGCAATGTCTTCCATTACCTCAACCTTGCCTTTGAGGAGGCTAAAAAGCTCACAATTGTTATTAAAATTTGCCCCTCTTGTGGGGGCCTGTGCCCTGCTGAGGGTGGCTGTGAGCCTTTTTGTCAAGTGCAGGGAAACAGAAGAATTCATTCAGTGAAGAAATCAGAGAAAAGTCAAGGATCTATGGAAACTGACTGGGTGGACCCGAAGCTGGTAACAAAAGTCAAAAATAATAATTAATGAATTAATTAATTAATTCAACAAAGGACTGATCCACAGAGAACTGTCAGACCAATACCAACCAAGCAAACTGGCCACTGCCATGGTGTGTTGAGAGCCAGGGCAGCAGAAACAGCTAGAGGGGGAGAAAGGAGCTTGCAGGAACATATGGGGCAGAAAACAGGAAGATGAAATAGGGCATAAGTGACCAAGATGTAAGAAATAACAGGGTCTGACATGAGAAAACCACCTGTACACATATGAAGAACAGGCTAACCAAGACAGATACTCTCAGAGAATCAACACATTCTCCAATTTAGCACACCAGCTCCTTGTCCTTGATTTCAAGGCAGTAGGAAGACCCTTCTGCAAGACCAAGTGAAGAATTATCCTAACCTCTTTCTGTTTCCATACCCATCAATATACTTTTAGGCAATAGGTACTCAGTGACCTCCATACCACACCTACCCTCTAGATCTGATGTGCCCATTCCCTTACCCTACTCTTGGTAGCATTTATCTCTTCTCATTTTATACCCAGCACAACACTCCTCTGCACACTATCTCTATGCCTCCATAGCTATACTTGTAAACATGCCACTGATATTTAAAACTACCCTTCCCATCCTTCTGGATAGCTCATGCACATTTCAATGCATAAACCATTAAGGGAGAAAGGATTTATTCTGGCTCACAGGTACAGTCCATCATAGTAAAAGCAATGGTAGCTCACAACAGCTGGTAACATTGTATCCACACTCAAGAAAGAATTCTGAATGCTTCCTAGTATTCAGCTCTCTTTCTCTATATTGTACAGTCCAGGATGCAGTACCTGCCCATAGCCCAAAGAATACTTTCTCTCTCTCTCTCTCTCTCTCTCTCTCTCTCTCTCTCTCTCTCTCTCTCACACACACACACACACACACACACACACACACACACACACACACACACACTCACTCACTCACTCATACTCACACGAGTCAAGACAGGCTTTTCCCACATCATTTAACACAATCAAGACAATCCCCCACAGGCTTGCCCAGAAGTCACTATCTCTGGGGTAATTCAAAATTCCATCAAGTTTACAATTCACAATGGCAATTACAGCACGCAGTAGAATGTCTAGTGAAGAACCCAGAAACACCACACAGACGGTGTTATCACTGGAAATGAGTTTAATGAGCACAAGTAAATGAAAGAAGGAAACACAGCCTCTAGCATTCCCACTTCTGATTTCTCCTTTAACACTGCCTGCTTAGAAACTTCCTAGGCTCGCTTTATAATTCCAAAGTCTTTTCCATCAAAACAGAAAAAAAGCAATAAATTCAATGGGTTCTCATTTACCGTTCCTTATTGCATATCAAATTCATCTAATGTTCACTGAACATACAGTCCTATGAGTTCAGGGTGATGTGGGAACTAGGTGAGGGGTAATTAGTGATATAACATGTCAGGATTCTGCAAGATAATAACACTTTTTAGGATCCACTCCCAGGCCAATGTAGTAGTACACACCTGTAAATTCAGCCCTCTGGAGGCTAAGGCAAGAGAGTTTGAAGCCAGTCTTGTCTACATAATAGGTACCTGTCTCAAAACACAAAATAAAACAAACAACAAATACTTAACCTTGTTGAATGCATTATAACTAGAAAACAATGGGCTAGTGATATGGCTTGACTGGTATAGGGACTTGCAATGAAATCTGATGGCCTGAGTTCAAGCCCCAGAACTCATGTAAAAATTGAAGGAGAGAACAGACCTCCCAGAGCTATCCTCTGACTTCCATATGTGCTCTGTGGTATGCACACAACCACATACACATCATACACATACAAACAACAACAATAATAATAACTGAAAGCAAGAATCACCATGTGCTGACTACTTTTATGTCAAATTGACACAACCTCCATAAGATCAGGCTACAGGCAAGCCTGTAGGGTATTTTCTTAATTAGTGATTGATATAGAAGGGCTCAGTCTATTGTGGGTGGAGCTACCACTATGCTGGTGATTCTGGGTTCTATAAAAAAGCAGACTGAGTAAGTCAGTAAGCAGCACCCCTCCACGACTTCTACATCAGCTTCTGCCTGCAGAATCCTTCCCTGCTTGAGTTTCTGTCTTGACTTGTGTTAGTGATGAACAGCAATATGAAGTGACAGAAAATAAACCCTTTCCTCTCTGGTTTGCTTTTGGCCATGATGTTTCATCACAGCAATAGTAACTCTAAGACACACCATTTCTGTGAGTTCAGCCATGTTACCCTGGAAAGCACAGACTTGGAGAATTAACCCATGAAGCTAGATTCTGTGAGTCAGGAAAGAGAGGAAATATTGAGTTGAATGCTTCATTCAAATATAGCACAGCAAACAGTCTGGAATTCCAAGCTTGGCCTTGCTGGATGCATCCTGGCAGTCATCAAATCACTTCCTGTCTCTGGGTCTCAGATTTCTCATCTACCACATGGGGGTCAGTAAAGGATCCTTAGTAGCAATAGGACTTATGCTGAGTTGAGGCATGTCCTGACAAAATGTATATCCACCTGAAACCTGTAGCTACAATCTTATCTTGAAAGGGTCTCTGCAGCCAAGTTTCTGTGAGTTTATACAAGGGTAGCATGGGACTCGAATCCTAATTAAAAAAAAAAAGCTGTAGGCACAGATGCATATGAGAGAGAACTGTGGGAAGGTGGAGGCAGAGACTGGACAAATGTACCACCAAGCTACATAGCATCACTGACTAGTCAAAGAAAGAAGGTAAGATTTCCCCTGAAGCCATTAAGAAGATCATGGTCTTGAGGACACTTTGAGACTGAGTTCACAGCACTTTAATATAAAATCATCTATTGGTTTTGGCTCCCCAGCTCCTGGCATTTTGTTACAGTACTCCTCAGGAACCAATACAGATTCCCTCAAAGTACATGCAACCTTTACTGACAGTTTATTGACAGTTCTTCTGGGAGTGGTGTATGTATTGAGAGACTCTGAGGCTGTGTAGAATGTGGGGTTGATGTTCATCTGACCTATAGAGAGAAGGTATGTGGCAAGAGTGCCAATAACCATGTCTAGATAACTAGCATGCCTTATTTTCCAATAATGTGTGATAAAATTGTTTTAAATCCCTGCCAGGTATTAACATACTGTGGACAGGAAAGTCATGATGGAATCACACCTTCGAATGACCCTGCATTAAACCCTTCCCTTGTGGAAACAGCCTATGGTTCTATCAGCCTCCTCTACTTTACTTTACTTTACTTTACTTTACTTTACTTTACTTTACTTTACTTTAGAGGGATGCAGAGACTCAAGCCTCCTAGAGTCTTCAACTGTTCCTGATGCCTAGTTAAACACAGGCCAACTGAGGCTTGGAAAACACAGGAGGGTTAAAGGAACAGTGCTTTGTAAGTTAGAGTACCCCCTCTCCAAAGGAACCTGGGTATTGAAATGCCATCTTCTCTATCATTGAACACTATCTCCTGAGCTCTCTGTTCTCTTCCTACCCTATAAAGTTCTGACTACATTAGGAAAGGCCTGCCAAGGGACATTCCTAAGGTAATAGGTCATCTGATTCAAATCCCATCCCAGGAAAATCCCCCCAGAAAATAGAGATGATAAAGAGCTGCTTTTCTTGGGGAATTTAGGATCCTCAGTACTCTAGAAATGCCTTCATGTTTGGAAGACAAGAGTCCATCTTGGCAGGGAAGGCACGGTGGCAGACCATGAGGCTGCTTGCTCATATCTCAACAGACCAGGAGGTGACACAGAACAGGAAATAAAGCCTAGCTATAAATCTCAAGATCTATCCCCATTTTCTCAATGAGGGTCCACAGCCTTCCAAAACTCCACTATCACCTAGGGGTTAAACACTCAACCACACAAGCCTCTAAGACACATTCCATATTCAGATCAGAGCAGTCTATCTGGAGTCCTCTGGGCCCACTGAATTCACATGCCCAGGCCTCAGCCCTGCCTCTCAGTTGTAGCTTCTGCCTGCTGCTCTCTTCACAGCATGATTGCCTCTCAGCATTGATATCACTGTTGCATTCCATACAGCAGATCACTTGGATAATTTTGCCAAGTGAGGTCTTGGCTAGATCCAATAATCACACAACCCTTTCAAAATGACAACAGCAGCAGCCAGGTTAAAACACATGTAGGTCCGTTGTAGGGTCACCAGGATCCCAAACACAGAGCAGGCAGTTGAGAAAAGGTACCCTGGGATGCTCCCCAGCTTACCTGGAGTTGTACTACAGAGACAAAGACCACACTGTAAGAGGCACAGCTTCCAAGCACTTACCTCATTTCAGCTCACACAGCCAGAGCTATTATAAAAAGAACCCTGTGCTATAAGAGAACGCTGGCCTGGACCTCTCAGTGCCTTGCCGAGTAGCCTAGCCAAACTCCTACCCATCCCTGGGCTGGGTTTTCCTCTTTCAAATGATGAGGTCAATTCCTGGCCTCTAAAGGTCTAAATAAGCTTTTTACAAATCTTCAGAATTCAATGATTTTTCCAAACACATACTAGATGTCAGTGTGATCTCCAATCACTTTATGATTTACTCAATAGATATGTATTGAGTAGCTATTCTACTATATTCAGGGCAGATATCAGACAATGAAGAAGACAGATATAATCTATGTCCTTCTGGCCTACAAGCAGAACCAGATGCCAAATAAACAATTACTTAATTAATAGGATGAATGATAGGGGGAAAAGGGACAGATTCTCCCAAGAGCCAGGGTCTCTTAGGTTGTGTTGAGGGAGATTCTGCTGTCTTGGGGGAAAATGACTTCTGACAAGCAGTTTAAGGATGGGTCTGAAGCCAAAGAGTTAGCTGGTGTACAATCTTTGAAAAGAGGAAGACTCACCATTGGTGTACACTACTAGGATGAAGACTGATGCTTACCAGGCCTGCTCTCTCACATTCCAACCCAGCCCTGTGCATCATTGTCTCTCCAGAGAGAAAAACTATCTGTAGAAAAACTCTGCATTGTATTCATCACAGGTTTGACTTGCCTGTGTATATGGGTGTCCTTTTCACTGATTCAAAGAAGCCTGGAAGCCCAGGTCCACCTGGTGCCCAGCAGCATTCCCAGCATAGGATGTGGCACATACCAGCTATTAAGAGTGTGGTTATTGGAGACTGAGAACATGGAAATGGCTCAGTGGTTAAGGTGTTTGTTGTGCATGCATGAGATCCTGAGTTCAAATCCCCAGAACCCATGTAAAAGTTTAGCATGGCTACACATGTTTATAACACCAGTGCTGAGAGGGGATGGAGACAAGCAGATCCCCAGAGCTTACTGACCAACCAGTCTATATCTGAAACAGAGCTCTGGGTCTAGGGAGAGATGCTTTCAAAAAAATAGGTGGATAATAATACAGAATGAAACCTGATGTTGACCTCTGGCTCCCTGCACGTGAACACATGTACAAATTCACACACACATGCACACACACACACACACACACACACACACAGTTTCAGAAGTGGATCTCAGGTGGAAAACCTTAGGTCAAGAAATAAGAAACTAACAACTCTTCGCAAAGTTAAGTTAGTACTGCTATTACAGAGATTGGTACGGAGGTTCCTCAAAAAAAAAACAAAAACAGAAACACCACCTGATCCAGCTATATTACTTCTGGGTATTGAACCCCAGAACCAAAGGCAACATACAATATAGGCCCTCACGTGCTTACTAAAGCACTATTCACAATAGTTGAGGTGTGAAATCAGCATAGGTACCCATCAGTGGATAAATAGACCAGGAAAAAGTATGTACAATAGAATATTATCAGCCATGAAGGAAAAAGTGAAACATTATTTGAAAGAAAATAGATGGAACTGCGGTTCACTCTGTTAAGCAAAATGAGGCAGGCAAAGGCAAATGACACCAGTCTTCTTCCATATGTGGAACTTTTAAAAGTTTAGAGAGATGACATTAGAAAGAGAGATATTAAGGAAGATGAGAAGAATCCGCAAGAAGATCAGAGAATAAGTATATGAAATAAAGTGAGTAAAAATGATAAAGGTACTCTATATATATATATATGCATGAAAATATAAAAACCCATTATTCTATAGAATTGGCATGCATTAATTAAAAAAAAAAGAAAAACACTGACTGCAGATTAAATAAGATCCAATAATTGCTGCCCGCAAGAAACACATTTTGCTAGCAAATATATACACAAATTGTAACTTAAGGGAAGAAAAGGCAGTAGGAGTAATGGTACCCAACCAGACAGGTATAAAGCCAAAATCAGAGGAGACAAAGAATGTAAAGAAAATACGTATTTCTGTTGCTTGTTCTGAGACAGGGTGTTTCATGTGGAACTCACAACCCTCCTCCCTCTATCTCTTAGTGCTACAATGATAAAGGCTATCTCTGCCAAGATGATATAATGGTTGTACACACATGTGCATCAAAGGTTGCTCCACTGAATTCATTTGCAAGTGAACCTAAAGAGAGAAATAGGTCTCCCGGGACACTATCATTGCAACACTTTAATACACCACAGTCATGAAAAGATAAGTCATCCAGCCAAATACTAGAAAATAAATGTCAGGGTTGAAGTACACCAAAGATCAAGTGGAGTTAACAGGCATCTACAGAATACATCCAACCACTGTCGAATGCACATTAGTTCAGCAACTCATGGAATGTATCTAAAACAGATCACATTCTGTGCCATAAACCAAACACACATTAGCAAATTAAAAAAAACCCAGTGAAATGATTTTTTTGCATTTTATCAGACCATAATGGAATGAAACTAGAAATTAATGGCATAAGAAAATGCAGAAATAATACAAACATGGATATTGAACAATATATTTTAATAGGCTCTGAGTCATTCAAGAACTCAGGGGGGAAATTAAAAATTCCTCTGCAAGAGAAACATGTGCTCTCAGCCACTGAGCCATGCCTCCTCGACTTATGGAAGTCGTAACTTAAGACCCAAGGAAAGCAGGCATAGTTAGGAAATAGTTCTAGGCAGAAAGACTATGTCTATGGTAGGAACAGTGACTAGTACCTAGGACAAGAAGGTGGGATGGTTGCATCCAAATGGTTCCTGAAAGACCTTCATGGTAAATGAGGTCACCAGCCCATGGAGCTGTTTTTGAGGTAGGGCTTCATTGAGGTGGGAGTAATGCTGGGCCCAGCTTCTAAAGCTTTCCATTGTTTCTCAGACATTTTCAGGTGTCTTCCTCCACCACACCTCCACCGTGACATTCTGTGTTCCACAGGACACAGAACCAGCTGAGCAACCATGAGCTGAAAGCTCCGAAGTCATGAAGCCTCTCCTTTTTATAACTTGATTAGATCATGTATCACAGAGAGCTAATTGAAAAGCAAGGTTGAGCAAAGAAAATGCAGAGACAACATGGTAGAAATTGAGCCTTAGAGAGTCAGAGGCCAGGTCATGATGGGCCTCACAGACATGTCCCTAAAGTCAAAAGAGAAAAAAAAAAAACCAATAAAGCAGTGCACAAGGGTGGCTCTAAAGTAGGGATGTGAACACAGGATCATGAGTATTCCAGAATTCACTCTGACTGAATGGACAAGGCCAGGGTAGATAGATAGCCAGCTTGAAGTCAACTGCAGAAGTTCAAGCAGGAAGTGAGACTTGACCAGGATGGTGGATGGAGCAAGAAATGGAAATCCCTAGTGATGGTCGAAAGGCCAAACTGATGTGACTATGATCTGGAAGCAGGTGTGAATGACAGCCCCAGGCTTTTGCTCCTGAAGTGACCAAACAAAGGAATCAGTCACTAAGATAAACGTAAAGATAATCACCTAGGAACCAGTTTCATCTTAGACATACAGAATCTTAGTACATTCCAAGTGCCCAGGAAGAAATGCTAATCAGGCTTATGTAGGTAGACAACTGAGACTCAAAATGCACATTTGGAAATTATTGGTATATTGTGAGTAGCTGAACCCCAGTGCTGAGATCTTCTGAAAGGTGATAACTGGCTAGAGATATGATTCAGTGGGCAAAGCACTTTCTGTGAGGACCTGAGTTTACATCTACAGATGAAAAGCCAGATGTGGTGGTCAGATGCAATAGTTCTGCCCCATAACAACCCATCATATAGAAAACTCACCCCAAATTCAATAAGGGTCCCAAGAACAGCAAGACAAAACTATACACAGAGATGGAACAATGACTTTTCTTCAGCCCTGGGCACATTATTTAGATCCCCTGAAGACCCACCCTGAGAAACAGAGACTGTAATTTCAGTTCTCCTATGGGAAGATGGAAAATAGAGACAAAAAAGTCCCTTGAAGCTTGCCAACCAATCAGCCTGTGTATATAGTTAAGAATAGATGACTCTGTCTCAAACAAAGTGGAAGGTGAGTACCAATACACAAGATCCTCTGACTTCCATATACACAATATGGCATGCACACACATACACACACACACACACACACACACACTTTTATAAAGGTTTTATAAAAGTTTGTTTTTATTTTGTATTTATGTGTGTTCAGGTATGTGCACGCATGTGTCATACTTCTTAAAAAAGAGAAATAAAACAGAAGCAAACGTATGGTCCTGTGACTGGGTTGCACAACTCAGCTCTCCTCTTACAGTGAAAGGAAACCTGAAGCTAACAGCAAAGGATGCCAGCCAACCGTTTGGCCCCATGCCAACCCATCACAGGGAGAACTCTCCCAAAACCCTACAAGGGCCCACAGGAACAGCAGGACAAAAATTATATCCAAAGATAGAACACTGACTTCTCTTTGGCCCTGGGCACATTACTTAACTCTTCCAAAGACCCACCTTGAAAACATGCTTACATGCTGGACCACTGATGAGATTGAATGGCAAGGTCTTGAGAAAATGCTCCCCAATGGTGGTGATGAATTCAAACAAGTCCCTGAGAAGTCGGGTCTCACTAATGAACACCTTTGGCCTCTAACATCTATTTTGAGGATCAAATAAGATTAGCAAAGAGGAAAAGATAGTGAACAGCCCATAATGAATGAGATCAATGAGAAAACGTTTTTCTTGTCTAAAAATATTGACATAAATTCACCCTAAAAAGAGGGATGAGAAGGAGCTGATCTAATAAATTATTTTGTCTGACACAAAATATTTAGAATGATGGATGTGAACAAAGTGGTGGCTTTTAAAAGAACTGGGAAGTGTGTGTCAGGATCTCAGAGATTCCTCATCACCATAAAGGACACTCTCATTGTGGTCACTGGGCCAGGTGCTCAACACAAATTCTGGGAGTGGCCATCAAGTTATATCAGCAGCTAGAAATTCATTGATGTGTTACCATATGCCAGCCACCATGAGCTAAATGCCCAAAAGTCATTACTTCATTGAATCCTTATTCAGTGAAAGATATTGACCAGATTGCTTTAAAGGAGAAGAAAGTATCAGGGCTAGTCAATGAATTTGGGCAGCACAAATAAGTCAAGGCTACGTGATACCAGAATTTTCTAGCATACTCTAGAATGCCTTCATATTGGAGGCTTTCCAGAGAGATGGACAGAGGGAACTGTAAATGAGTAGAGTTCATCTTGCAATAATTGCAGAATGTTCAACTCTGAATGAGACATCTACATTCCATCCCTTCCTCACAAGGCTCAAAGATTATTGCAAAAGAGGAACCAGAAGATTGGAAGAGGCAGAGATGGCGATGACCCCAAGGAAACAGTGTTTTCCAGACACAGCAGGGCAGCTGCATATATGAACTTGCAGCGGCTGAGACGACATACACAAAACCTGTGCAGAGTTATGCCAGACAAAATCCCCACATGGAGATGGGAGTATGAAGAAGGCTCACACCTAGCTGGCGACTGATTACTGCGGGGAGGTGGAGAATCAGCTTTCTTTAATGTATAATCTCAGGTAGGCTGACTATACTCCCATGGATGACCACATCTAAGAGTGTACAGGTGGCACAAATTTGTCTGGAGGGTTTTTTTTTTTTTTTTTTAGAAAGCACAAAATTACATGGCTAAGGAGGAAGGGTAGATCTGGGAGGAATTGTGGAAGGAGTTGAATATAATCAAATACACTGAATAAGATTCTCAAAGAGCTAATAAAAATGAAAGAAATGAGCCCTCCATAGTGTAACTCAATCCTACAATAGGTCCTGACTACTGGTTCTGAAATATCACATTTTTATATGATCCATCCCTGTATCCTTTCTAGCCCCATGCCCCATCCTGCTCCTCACATGACTTCTTCCTTCTGCTCTCCACATAACTTCCTTCTGCTCCATATAACCTTGACCCCTTTCTCAGAGCCTGTGCATGGCATAAACCCGCACACCAGTCCCCAACCCAGCTGATGACTTCTGTTTCGGGAGATTCCGTTTAAGTGTACCTTTAAAACAGTCATTATTCTCACTGCCACCAGATTTATGTTATTTCATAACTTTGTTTTTTTTCTCATTGTCCATATCTCAGTTGTGAGCAATCTTGTTTATTTATTCACTAATAGCAGTCACTGCCACTAAAATATAAGTCCTATAAGGATTGAAACTCATCTGTTTTATTCTTTAAGGGAATCCTTAGAGCTTAGCAGAATGTTTATGTAGTGAAAGCTGTGCAAATATTGTGGATGAAGTATGAATACATAGATGTGTATATGGAGAGGATGGAGGATACCTGGTTGGGTGGATGCAAGGATGGATACATGAGAGGGATGGGTTGATGGGCAGATAGGAGAATGAATGGATGAATGGGAAGGAAGGATGAATGGATGGGTAGATGAGAGAATGACTATATGGATGGGAGAAATGGAGGATGGATGAAAGGATAGATGGATGAATAGGTAGGTAGGCAGGTATGTAGGTGGATAGATAGATAGATAGATAGATAGATAGATAGATAGATAGATAGATAGATAGATAGATAGATAGATAAGATAGTGGATGGATAGATAGATTGATTTATGGAGGATGTGAAAATGGATGAGTGGCAGATGCATGGACAGGTGGATGGATGGGAGCCAGTAAAATTCTAACCCAAGTCTAATTTTCAGACTTGGTGTCCCCTGTGAAAACTCCCTCAAGTCAATGGCGAGCAGTTCTATCCATAAGTAAGGTCCATCCACTTATCTGGTTTGCTCTGTAAAATTGGGATTGCTGTGGTACCGTGAGCCTGACTGAATTAGAACATCGGCTTGCCCTGATAGAAACACCTAGAGAGAAAACCAAACATGCAACACTCGCATCAGGATCTTCACACACTCCTGTAAACACACTACCTGCAGCAACCCTCTACCAACCGAGGCACAGCAGGAAGGACTCTCCAGCCATTAGCTCTTAATACAAGACTGAGGAAAGATGAAGAATTGCTGAGGCCATCACAATAGAAGATATATCACCTTCGCCTGTTGTCTGCTCAAATCCGTAGCTATTTCAGAAAGGGAACCAGTTGCAAGGAAATTTTCATTTGCTTTGGATAAAGAACAATGTGACATTTTTGACAATGTACTGTAAAATATGCCACATTTTTTAAACAAAGTGAGACATAATAAAAATGAACTGTAAGATCCCCATGGGAGAGCTAAGATTAGAAAGGAGCCCATAGCTCTTTGTAGACTGCTGTAACATTCTATCAACCTCATGAACAACTATAAATCCAGTAATGACAGGAATAATCAAATAGTTGCCCCATGGCTTTTTTGACTTCTGCCTCTACTGGGCCACATGTTCCATGAAGGCAAGGAGTGTGTCTGTTTGTGACTGGGAACCGAGAAGTGACAGAGCAGGTGTCCAGATGTTTTCTGAATAAACAGAATGGTCAGTCCCTCTCTGTTATATAGATAAATTCTATACCAGGTATGGTAAATAGTGCATGCTGGAATCCCAGGCCTCAGAAGGCCAAAGCAGAAGAATTAGGAGTTCAAAGCCAGCCTGGAACACAAAGTGAGACCCTTTCTAAAAATATATCCAAAACAGAAAAACTATAAAATCATTATGAAGTACATTTTATTACAGGAGCAACAGAATGCCCACAGACGAAAGCTTCTGGGTTTCATTTGAGTGGAACTGGACTCCCACACCTTTGTTTAATCCAGCACTTGGCAGTGAAGAAATCAAAATGCTGTACCAGGATGCAGTCCTGCATAATTGCTAAGAATGTAGCCAGGGACCCAAGGCCAATATTGGACAAGATGGATTCAAACCATGCCAGGCCAGGCCTTTTTTTGCTGTGGCATTACTAGGTGGTTAGATCCTGACTCTGTCCCTGCTTTAAGTCTTGTGACTTAAGTCATTTCTCCTCCTTGAGACTTCTAGGTGTCTGTCACCTTCAAAGGAAAATGAAGTAAATTGGAGATCAAAAGTTCCCTCAGAACATTGACACCACTGCACAAAGCATCTGTTTTAGTTAGGATTATATTGCTGTGAAGAAACATCATGACCACAGCAAGTCTTATAAAGGAAAGCATTTAATTGGGCTGGCTTACAGTTTCAGAGATTTAGTCCACTATCATCATGGTGGGAAACATAGAGATATGCGTACAGACATGGTGCTGAGAAGGAGCTGAGAGTTCTACATCTAGATCCACAGGCAAAAGGAAATAACTTGAGCGTATGAGACCTCAAAGGCCACCTCCACAGTACATAGTTCCTCCAACAAGTCCACATCTACTCCAACAAGGCCACACCTCCTAACAGTGCCACTCCCTATGGGCCAAGCATTCATACATGTGAGTCTATGGGGGCCATTCTTATTCAAAACACCAGAGCATCACAATCCAGAAAGACCTACAACAGACCAGAGACTGCCTTCCTGCAGGCCATTCCTGACATCTAGTAACATTCTTGCCTAGATGCACTCAGCCCAGAACAGGGACCCAAAGTCTGGAGGAAATCTATAGCTCACATCTCTCACTCCTCCCACAGAGATTACCATCAAAATATACAGTCAAGTCACACAGCCTGCTCTCAAGGCCCATGACCACTATTCGCTAAGGCTGTAACCTTGAACTCAGCTTCCATTTCTGCCTCTGAAAACAGTCCTAGGACATGCAGCCTGTTAACATCAAGATGACTCCGCATCCTGTGCACAGTGGGTGCCCTGGGAATGCACCTTTGAACCATCAGCCTCCCCTGTAGCTCACAGCTTTTTCCTGACCAGCCTGCCCAGAAATTTCCCCCACATTACTTGCAGCCCTTCAGAATGACAGGAGCCAGAGCAAGCACACAGGGGCTGTGACATAAATCAAAGGCAGATGATCTTCCTTCAGGGGCTCATCCTTGTAAATCACACGTGCTCCCTGAGAGAAGACAAGCTTGGATTCTAAATGCGCTTCTGGTTTCCCTCTCCCAATGAAGCGTGACTTCTCCAGAGTTTGGCGGCAGAAAAGAAACTCTGGTGGTGTCCCAGTTCAATTCCCTGAATTTGCACTTAGGGAAATAAAAGCCAGAGAACTGAGGTTGGCCAGATGCAGATGTGAGACAAGAGCACGGGTATCCTGACACCCAGCCTAGAGAAGTTTTTCCAAGAGCAATTCATCCTGGTACAGCCATGGGGATATACATTCTCTGTAGAGAATTTCAAAGCCATGGTCATTTATTAATTTTTATTTTCATTTATGCATATGTGTGGACTACCATATGTGTGCATACCTGCAGAATCCAGAAGTCATAGTTATAGGTGCTTATGAGATGCATACAGAGAATCAAACTTAGAACCTCTTCAAAAGCAGCAGGCGCTCTTAACTGCTGAGTCATCTTCCCAGCCCCATAATAGTCTATTTATTTAAGTGACCAGAAATCAATCTGCTATCAACATATAACCAAATTCATACATGAAAGCGCATGATAAACTCAACATTGGTTAGGTTAAGTTCTGAACGATTGCAGAGGTGGTTGTCAAAATTCATAGGATTAGATAGTGAGTCCCATGTGTCAAGGGTAAAATTGTAAAGCTATGAAATACTCTGAGTTAGCTTCAGGCACTG
Source organism: Tokudaia tokunoshimensis (assembly GCA_036184795.1). Classification (NCBI taxonomy): domain Eukaryota; kingdom Metazoa; phylum Chordata; class Mammalia; order Rodentia; family Muridae; genus Tokudaia; species Tokudaia tokunoshimensis. Next base: position 66,595,687 of record BTHU01000010.1, read on the forward strand.
CTCCAGTCACCTGTGGGTTTAAACAACAGCTTTCAGGGACAGGGGATGTAGCTCAGGTGGGAAAGCACTGGCCTAGCAAACAAGAACTCTGGGTTCAAGCCACAGAAGCTCATAAAATGGACGTGGTGGTACAAGCCTGTATGTCCAGCACAGGAATATAAGGCAAGAAGATCAGGAGTTCAGGGAAATTCTCAACTACATAGGGAGTTTGAGGTCAGCCTGCAATATGTAAGAACACGTGTCTTTAAAAATTAGCGTATTTGAAATCCACCATTGCCTTAGCAGCACAGGATTGTAAGTGAGGAAAACAGAAGTTGAGATTATTCCACTCTGTCACTCTGTTTGACTACCAACATTTTTATTGGGGTTTTAAGCTTAAAACAGTGCAACAAAATACAAGGTGTGATAAGTTTTAAGTTGGATGTGAGCTATGTCTACATTTGAGTAATAACTTTAATGAAAGCATTTTCTCTGTCAAATAATCTAAAGATTTAATAAAAGTAATGATTATATCTGATTAAAATATAGTTATTTCTGAAAATGACTTTTTTTTTTAAGAGAAAGCAATGTTAAATGACCGAACATCAACCTTGCCGGGTGCATCTCTGTTTTGTTAGCTAGCATGTAACAGGTGACTTGTGAAGGGTGGGGCAGTCCCTTCTAGCCTGTTCCTAATCTGTTCTTCCCTAAGGAGTGGCATTCATATTACAAATTCCTAGGCCTCTCCCCAGCCCTCTTTCCCACCTGACTCCAGCAGAGAGGGCTGCTTCTCTGTGAGAGGATTTAAGGATAAAGAGTATAAGCCTTAGACTGGAGAGATGGCCCAGAGAGCACTTACTGGTTCTTCCAAAAAGGTCATGAGTTCAATTCCCAATACCTACATGGCAGCTCGCAACTGTCTTTAACTTCAGTTCCAGGGGATCTGGACCCTCAAACAGGCATACATGCAGGCAAAGCACCAATGCACATAAAATAAAAAGAAATAATTTCAAAAGTTTTTAAAATAGTACAAGCCCACATGGCTCTGGCTGCATATGTAGCAGAGGATGGCCTTGTCAGAAATCAATGGGAGAAGAGGTCCTTGGTCCTATGAAGGCTCGATAAATGCCCCGGTGTAGGAGAATCAAGGGTGGGGGGGTGGGAGTGGGTGAGTGGGTGGGTGGGTGGAGGAACACCTTCATAGAAGCAGGGGGAGGGAGGATGGGATAGGGGGTTTCTGGGAGGGAGGAACCAGGAAAGGAGATAACATCTGAAATGTAAATAAAGAAAATATCCAATAAAAACATAGTACAAGCCTTTTGTTTTCTCTGTGTATATTAATAGCTGGGTGGCCTGTCAAGATTCATACCCGTCCCCCTGCTGTGAACAGGAGGAAGCTGCAGAGGAGGGGCATGTACTGTCCTGGAGGTGTTATCTAGGCTTTGTGGCCCTGTCCCTTCAAGTGACATCAGTGATGAGAACATTTTCACCTCTGCTGATTTACTCTTGTGTATGTGTGTGCATGTGTGTAATATGTGTGACCATATATGTGCTTATGTGAATATATACATGTGTATGTGCATGTGAGCATGTGTGGTAGTGTGCATGGTGCATGTGTTTTTGTGCATGGGTGCACGTGGATCAATGTGTAAATGTGCGTGCGTGCATGTGGAGACCAGAGGTCAATGTTGATATTCTTCAATCATGTTTCACCTTATTTCTTGAGACAGGATCTCTAGGTAAGTCTGAAGTTCACAAACACCAGTGAGCCCCAGGCATCCACCCATCTCCATTTCCCCGGTGCTGGTTACAGGTACATGCCACCATGGATGCCCTTTCCCTTCTTTCTTAGCTGGCACCCAACTGAAGCCAACAAGGCTTTTACTGCTCAGAGCCCCTGAGCCCAGTCATCATGATGGTGGTGGTGATGCTGAGAGTTCCAGCCTCCTTAAAGAGTATTGGTGCTTTGAATATTCACTATATCAGGCCTTGGGAAAAATTTGTACAAATCGTCTTACTGACTCTTTAGGAAGCAAGCAAGACTTACCATTGTTCCCAAGTTACAGAAAAGAAAGCTGGGGTTAAGAACTAAGAAAGACCTCTTCCATTTCACACCTAGCACACGGCAGCAGAGAACTTGAACTAGGCTGACCCATGCTGTGGCTGAACACTCACCTCCTGTCCCACATTGCCTTGTGATGGTAGACAATCCCTTTAGAGATTTCATAATTAGATCAAAGTCAATCCAGACACTGTTCCCAGATATTCCGGATGTAGAAATGTCTTGCATCATCTCACCCCTGCATCCTGCAATTTGCAGTCTCCTTTCTCACCCCAAGTGACAAGGCTACAAGACCTAATTAGAAGATGGGTCCTGTGTATAAACAGCCAGTCATTCCCAGCTCACCACCCCACCTCTGTGGTCATCTCAGCTGGAAATCTTGGCTTCCAACTTGACTTGGCACCTCCCTGCCCAGAGTCTGCCAATACCAATGTCTTCTGCCTGAGGGGGCCAGGGCACAGACTTTAGTACATAGTGGCAGAATCCTCTCATGCCAAGCACTCTTGGCAGGACAGCACAGCACCTTTATGGGGGTAGTCAAAAAGCCCTAGAATATTCTCATATTGCTCTCTAGCCAAAAAATTCCCTCCTTCCACCCCAGGTAGTTTATGCCAGGGCCTAAGCTCTGCCTTAAACATGTGTCCCTCTGACTTAAAGCACAAATCTCCCACTAAGAATCACTGCTTGGGTTAAGAAAATGACTCAGCCAATAAAGTACTTTCCTTGCAAGCATGGTAAGCTAAGTTAAATTCCCAAAACTTACATAAAAAGCTAGGAAGGGTAGTGCATGTCTGTAATCCCAGAGCTGAGGAGACAGAGACAGACATATCCTTAGGGCTCTTTATTTAGCCAACCTACCCTAGTTAGCAAGTTCCAGACCATCAAGAGATTGTATTTCAAAATCCAAGGTAGAGGGCACACAAGAAACACTGAGGCTCTTCTGGCCTCATTCAGACACATGTACACACACACACACACACACACACACACACACACACACACCTAGCCTAGGGAAGGAATTTACTGGTGTCCTGCTCACATAGTTCCTTAGCATTCCATTTCTTATGGAAGTTTCCCAGAGAGCCCGGTAATACCCAGGTGAGGAACTAGGAGCTCCCAGTACACTGGTAACTTTCCCCCAGGACCCAGGACCACTGGATAGCTGAGTCAATGTGACTTACGAAGGCATCACCCAGTGTCTGGAACAAGAGGGGCTTGTCAAAATCAAGTTCAAGAAAAACAGAAGTGGTGGAAGCTTCAGGAAGGTTCACTCTGTGATAGTGGTCACCTGGTTCACAGAAGCCCATTCCCCACTGTCATGGCACAGACCAAAACTCAACAACGGGGATGATAATTCTCAGGACCTAGACCAGCGATTCTCAACCTATGAGTCACAGCCCCTTAGGGAGTCATATATCAAATATCCTGCATATCAATATTTACATTATGATCACAACAGTAGCTAAATTATATTTATGAATTATCAATGAGATAATTTTATAGGTAAGAGTTACTACAACATGAGGAACTGTATTAAAGGGTTGTAGCACTAGGAAGGTTGAGAACCACTGCATTACACAGATGGCTCAGGGATAAAGGAACTTTCCACAAAGCCTGATAACCTTAGTTCAAGCCTGAGACCCACATGGTGAAAAGAGAGAAATGACTCCCATTGTTGTCCTCTGATCTCTTGCATGTGCACACACATGCACAAGCAAATACATATATGCATACAATTTAATTATAAAATGTTTTTAAAGCCTCAGCACTGTGCTCCGGGAAATCTCTGCCTCTCCATCAGTGGTATATATAATAATACAATCCTTTTCTCTTATCTAGATCAGCAGCTGGCAAGCAATTGCCTGGGGATACCTCCTTATGTTCCTGACTCTTAGATTTCTATACGCCATGCATCACCTTGGTATCTTCTTAGCATGCAGACTCACAGTGATCCTCCTGCTGAGATTACAGGTATACACTACCATGCCAGGCTGTTTCTTAGCCTTGATTAAAATGAAGAAACCTAAACCTTTGTTCCGGAGCCTCCAGCAACTCTTGGGAACAGCAGCCCACCTTATAAACCACAGCCATAGTTGGTAGTCCCACAGTGAATCTTTGTCTAGAAACAATTCAATTTTTTTCCTCCACACAATGTTGCCAGTCCTGTGAGGGAAGCATGGACTGGTGCTGTGCACAGAGCCATCTAAAAGTCGACACATCTGGGCTCCTGATCAGCCCCAGCTGCCTCAAACAATTTGCTCTCAGAAGCTGACTCTAGATTTTTCTCATCTGTCAAGTGGGCTGTGGATCCATTGGTAGAATGCCTGCCTAGCATACACAAGGCCCTGGGTTTGATCCCCAGAACCCAATAAACAAGACATAGTAGCACAGGCCTATAATCCCAGAATCTGGGAAGCAGAGGCACTGGGGATCATGTGTTCAAGGGCCTTGTAGTGAGTTTGAAGCCAGCATGAGCTACATGAGAAAGAGAAAGAATAAAACAGGGGGAGAGAGATGTGAGGCAGCATGAAAAGGGAGAGAAGAGAGGAAGAGAGAGGGAAGGAGAGAGAAGTGAGACAGAGTTGGCAAAAGAGGGAGGGAGGGAGGGGGGAAAGAAAACAAAGGAGGAAACCACTGAGGATCCTTAGCAATTTCATCCACACACTGGCGTTTTTAGTTTATTCGGAACCACTCTGAGTGGGGTCAGACTTGAGGCTCTTCTCAAACCATCCTTGATGCAATTTCTCCGTAACCCAATCATCATCTTCCTTTTCTTTCACAGACCTGCTACTCAAAGGTCATTCTCCACACATCTAATGAACTCCAGCACTTTTGGATGCCCTGAAGCAGCTCAGGGTCCCTCTCATTTCGTATTTTTACCTTGGTTTGCCTTCTCCTCACAGGTGGGTAATAAGAGGAAAGTAAAGAACAGGAGTCTCTCGCTTTGCAAAGCCAGCTACCTTTTAATCCAATTCTCCTGACCCCCATTCTCTCCATATAATTATGGACTGAGGCAGCACCTTGCCCTGGTTATACAATATTCTCGTTACATTCTCCAGGCTGCTCCAGATTCAGAAAGGAAAGTAAATAAATTGCTGCATGTAAGCAAATAAAATGTAAGCCCTGGGTACAAAGAAAACTCTCAGAAAGCAGTCAGGATCATACTCAATATGGATAAAGAAGGAGAGGGAGCAGGCACACGCAAGAAACAGACGGGTTGAAGGAGGGAGCTCTAGGACTCAGAGGGAGAGCAAGATGAACTAGGACATAGAATGCAAGCATGGGATATGGGTCAAGCCTCTTCACTATTTTGCGACTTGGTTTCCTTCGGTGTCAAGAGGCAGAATCACATTGAAGAGCAGCTGGGAAGCACTGACCTGCCAAGTACGTAACAGGCCACATGAAGATCAAAACCAAAGGGGTTCAGCAGTTTGAGAAGGAAATACAAACTGCTGTGGTGTTTGAGTCACTAGTCTCTTTGCTGTGATCAACTTCCTGAAAGAAAGCAACTTAAGGAGTGAAGGATCAATTCTGGCTCTTAGATAAAAAAGGAACGCAGTCCATCATATTGGGGAAAGCTTGGCAGCAGGGGGAGGTAGAGCCGAATACACTACAGTCACATTCCAGGACTTATGAAAGACCCACAGGAAGTGGGACCAGGCTATGAAACCTCAACACCCACACCCATCCCCAGTGGCCTGCCTCCTCCAAGGAGGCTTCACCTCTTAAAGGGTCCATAGCTCCTCCCTGGCCCCCAACAGCACCACCAGCTGGGTACCAAGCATTCAAGCACAGGAGCCTATGGGGAACATTTCTCATTCAAACCACAGCAGCTGTAAAGGAACCCCAGATCTGTTTCATATCCCTTTGCGACAATGAGTGGAAGAGCAGATGTCATTCTGCCAGTGCCTGTGCTTTGAGCCTGGGTGCTTCTATGAGCATCCTCAGCCTCAGTTTCCCAGTTCACATAGAGAGGGTGGCTTCACCTGCCCTGCACATTTTGGGGGTGGTTCAAGTATCTGGGGAAAGCATTGCGACTGGATGACATACACTAACACTCAGCACTGTCTGTTCCCTCCTTATCTCAGAGAATTAGAAATAAAGGATGATTGCTCTGGGCATTGGTCTTGGCCAAGCAAAGGCCAGGAAAGATCAGGTTTTGTCACAGTCACATAGCTGCATCCCTGGTCTTGGCAATGATCATAGTGTATTCATGCACCTCTGTGCCTATGTACATTCTGGGCACACTCCAAGCTTAAGTAGCAGGATTCTGCTCTGTAGGAGAGTAGAGAGAAAATCCATTCATTCCCTCAAAATAAATGATAGAGTTTTGCTGCCCCTCTTCTCCTGAGAGCACTTGAACTGAAGAGGACACAAACTGATTTATGGTCCTGCACCTCATGGGGTCGCATCTCCCAAAGGTACCAGGTGTTGTGCATCATACAGAAGCGCCTGATTGACAGACACCTCTGTCACTTCCTTCGCTTGGTCTTCGTTTTGCCTGTCCTCCACCCACCCCACACCCTTGCTCTTAAGAATATAGCTTCTCTGTGGTTAGGAGATGGCATCCTGCATGGATTCATTCCATTTATATTAAATGCTAAATACTCCCATTTGTATCTGCAGTCCAGCCTCACCTGTAACTCTAAATTCACATATTCAATTGCCTACTTAAAATTTCCATGCGGGTATTTAATACGAACTAAACACAAATGAGAGAACCTTGAATGGATCCTGAAGAACTCTTAAGGCTGCCTCAGACAAACGAACAATGGAGAGAAGCCAGACCTTCCCCCTATTTGCTTATCTCAGATAATGCCCTCTGCCAGGGGACTTAGAAGCCATCCTTCCTCAGTCCTGACTCCATCTATCATCCTATCCCACATTACTCTTTCAAAATGCATTTTGAGCCTGCCACTGCCCAGTGGCTCCCCTGTAAGAACTTTAAGTAAACCCTGCCCCATTGCCCCTTAACTACAGCATCTGCAGCTGGGGTGCTGGCTTCTCCCCTTCAGGGCACTGTCATGGAACAACTGAGCAGACTAGCAGCTACCGCTTCACTCTGCTGCCTCAAAGCCTAGACATCATGCCTGATTGTTTGCCCAGAAGATGCCACATCTACAGCTTATACTTGAACACCCTTGTTCACTGCAGTGCCATATGCAAATGGGTGAGTTATGGAACCAACCCACGTGTCCAATAGAAGGAATACAGAAAATGTGGTGTGTATACATCATGGGATGTCTTACCAACCACAAAGAATGACATAGTTCTGTCACTTACAAGACAGTGAACACACTGGAAATGACCACATTAGGTGAAGAAAGTGTGTTTTCCATCACTTGTGGGTCCTAGATTCTATACAGTCACATCAACTCATGTATGTACATGTGACATTAAAGTAGACACAAGACTTCTATCTAGAAAGACAAAGAAGGACAAAGGAAGTAGAGAGGGGCCAGAAAGGTGAGGAGAATGTATTCAACATACAATATTAAGGTTATATATGAACAAAAGCTTTAAAATATATTTTAAAAGAAATCAGTTACCTGTAGCATAATAGCTACCAAACAACCGTCATGAATCTTCTGCTTCATTCAACAGTTGTCATTTATCATCCCCCTTCTAATGCTAGCCCCTGCCAAGGCTGTTAAAAATGGAGCAGTAAACAAGATCACTCAACCTTGAGGTGCTGCCTTCTATAGAGAATGGGGATGAGAAACAAGGCAGGGCTATGAGGGGGTCTGCTCGCACATTATTCTTGGTTTGGTTGTTTGGTTGGTTCATTGGTTTTGTGGTTGGTTATTTGGTTGGTTAGTTGGTTGGTTGGTTGGTTGGTTGGTTGGTTGGTTAGTTGGTTAGTTGGTTGGTTTGGTTGTTTGTTTCTTTTAGATAAATTTCCTCTGTGCAGCTCTGGCCAACAAGGAACTCACTTTGTAGACCAGGCTGGCTTCAAACTCAGAGATCACCTGCTTCTGCCTCTGGAGTGCTGGGATTAGAAACATATGCCATCACCACCTGGCAGGGACACCATTTCCAGAAGAGCTGGTAGAGGTGACCTCAAGAAGAAAGCAGCACTTAAGCAGAGAAGTAGGCCGTGGGAATACTTGGAAAAGGCCCTCCAGCCTGAAAGAACAACCCTGCACAAATGTAAAGGTGAAAGGATGCCTGGCATGGGCAAAACATGTTGTGGAGAAATCCGGAAGCTGCTGTGAGTGGTTAGACCTTTGTTTTATATAAGGTCAGAGGATCTTGACAGTATGGATTAAAAGAGTGATTAGAAGAGATTAAAAGAACTCTAGAGTGTGACATTTTAAAAGAATGCCTTGTATTGAGGACAGAATAAATGACTGAATGCAAAAGATAAGTAACAGGGGTGTGCAGCAGCCCAGAGTCCGTGGGGCTTGGGCTGTGCAGCAGGTGCATTGAGTCCTTTAAAGCTTTGAACTTGTCAGAAAGGATCAGTCCAGAGATCTAACTTCATTTTTATAAGACAGTATTTTTCAATGGATCCCTGGCTGTCCTGGAACTCACCAGGCTGGCCATGAACTCAGAAATCTACCTGCCTCTGCCTCCCAAGGGCTGAGATTAAAGGTGTGCACCACCACTACCACCACCTGACTGAAAGCTGACTTCTTGCCACTGGAGCCTCAGAGATCTTAGGTGGGCTCCATGAAGAGAAATTCTGCATTGTAGTCTCTCCTAGGTCCACACACTCCTTTACCCTGGGATGTCTTCCTGTCTGTCTGATATTATCCATCCACCATAAACTGTCTATATCACTTATATATCTCCCTATCTTTCTCTCAATCATCCACCAGCTAGCAATCATCTCCTTATCCATACATCTATCAAACATCTAGATATTTATAACCTACCAATCCAGCTGTCCTTCTAGCAATAATCTGTCATCAGTATATCTATCATCTCTCTATTATATCTATTGCTTTGTCATTTATCTGTCTATCGATCATCTAGCTATTAATCTATTATCTAACTACCAATTATCTATCATCTATCTACACATTATATCTACCTACCATTTATCTAACATCTTTCTATCATTTGTGTTTAACAATAGACAGAAACAACAACACTCTGTTTCCTAGACACCCTGGACCTCAGTAACACTTAGAATTTCCAGCACAAGAAATTCCTGAATCTTTCTAGAAAGGACTTTCAGAAACAGAGCAGTGTCCTGAAGTTTAGATCAAGAAGGAACTTAATCATGTCTTCCTTTCCACTTACAATTTAGTCATCTTGAATGGTGGGTGTTCAAAGAGAAGTCATGTATATAAGCAGAACTCCTAGTATCCATAGCAACATTATCTGTGTCCACCAGTGCCCAGTCTCCCCATGCCCCCAAAGCAGCTCTCACCTCCAACTCCACCAGATACCTGGTACCTTTCCCATATCCCCAGACTAAGAATCAATTTTCAAGTGTCCATTCATTTGACAAATTTATATTAAACCAACTCTCTGGTAGCTAATGGTCCACAAAGTACACCAGCCTGCTCCTGACTGACAATATATGAGTCAAAGATGGACAAAAAAAGTGAACAAATAAATAAATGAGCAAAATCATGCTTAATGGGGTCAAGAGGCATGAAACTCATAAACTAAGGAAATGTGATGCAGAGTCGCTGCTATCTGAAAGAGATGCAGTTATTTAGATGAGCTGCGGATAACTAGCCCCTGAAATTGATGGCATCTAATGTACACAGATTTGATGGTTCTCCCACTAAAGCAATGTTCAATGCCTTCTTATTAGAAATCCCTAGCACCCTAATGATGCCCAGCCTGATTCCATTTCAGAGACCAAAACTCAACTTGTAAGTCCAGCTTTTACATGGACCATAGTTTGTCTCCAACTCTATAAATCTCACTGGCAAACAAGAGACCGGGCTCCACATGTTTGGCCTTGAGACATATTCATCACTGAGGTCGTGGTTTGTCCTCTGAACTGAAATGGTCCTAAGGTCAGGCTGCTGAGTGCCTCTGACAGCACACGTGGCTATGGTTGGACCTGCTGTGGAGAAAATGAGGCATCTTACTGATGTCTCTGCTGTGTGGAACAGAATCCTGTACCATCCTGCCCTCCATCAGTATGCTAAGGCAGAGCATGTCAGGCTCCAGAGAGAAGAAATGCAACTACTAGCATTTCATTTTTTTTTATTTTCTAAGTTTTTTTATTTACATTCCAAATGATTTCCCCTTTCCCGTTTCCTCCCTCTCCAAAAGTCCAATAAGGCCCCTTCCCTCCCTCTGTTCCCCATTCAACCCCCTCTCGCTTCTCTGTCCTGGTATTCCCCTACATCCAGTCTTTCCAGGACCAGGGGTCTCTCCTTCCATCTTTTTGGAAATCTATTGATATGTGAATTGTGTCTAGGGTATTCCGAGATTCTGGGTTAATATCCCCTTATCAGTGACTGCATACCATGGGTGTTCTTTTGTGATTGGGTTACCTCACTATGGATCATATTTTCCAGTTCTGACCATTTGCCTAGGAATTTCGTGAATTCATTGTTTTTAATTGCAGAGTAGTATTCCATTGTGTAAATATACCACATCTTCTGAATCCATTCCTCCGTTGAGGGACATCTGGGTTCTTTCCAGCTTCTGGCTATTATAAATAAGGCTGCTATGAACATAGTGGAGCATGTGTCCTTATTGCATGCAGGGGAAGCCTCTGGGTATATGCCCAGGAGTGGTATAACAGTATCCTCCGGGAGTGTCATGCCCAGTTTTCTGAGGAACTGCCAGACTGCTTTCCAGAGTGATTGTATCAGCTTACAATCCCACCTGCAGTGGAGGAGTGTTCCTCTTTCTTCACATCCTCACCAACAACTGCTATCTCCTGTTTTTTTGATCTAAGTCATTCTGACTAGTGTGAGGTGGAATCTCAGGGTTGTTTTGATTTGCATTTCCCTAATGACTAAGGATGATGAACATCTCTTTAGGTGCTTCTCAGCCATTAGATATTCTTCAGGTGAGAACTCTTTGTTTAGCTCTGTACCCCATTTTTAAATAGGGTTATTTGACTCTCTGGAGTCAAACTTCTTGAGTTCTTTGTATATATTGGATATTAGCCCTCTGTCGGATGCAGGGTTGGTAAAGATCATTTCCCAGTTTGTTGGTTGCCGCTTTGTCTTTTTGACAATGTCCTTTGCCTTACAGAAATTGTGTAATTTTATGAGATCCCATTTGTCAATTCTTGATCTTAGAGCATAAGCTATTGGAGTTCTGTTCAGGAAATTCTCCCCTGTGCCCATATGTTCAAGGTTCTTCCCTAGTTTCCTTTCTATTAGTTTCAGTGTGTCTAGTTTTATGTGGAGGTCCTTGATTCACTTGGAATTGAGCTTAGTGCAAGGAGATAAGAATGGATCAATTTGCATTCTTCTGCATGTTGACCTCCAGTTGAACCAGCACCATTTGTTGAAAAGGCTATCTTTTTTCCACTGGATGGTTTTAGCTCCTTTGTCAAAGATCAAGTGACCATAGGAGTGTGGATTCATTTCTGGGTCTTCAATTCTGTTCCATTGATCTACATGCCTGTCACTGTACCAATACCATGCAGTTTTTAGCACTATGGCTCTGTAGTACAACTTGAGATCTGGGATACTGATTCCCCCAGAAGTTCTTTTACTCTCGAGAATAGTTTTAGCTATCCTGGGTTTTCTGTTATTCCAGATGAATTTTTGAATTGCTCTTTCTAACTCTATAAAGAATTGAGTTGGGATTTTGATGGGGATTGCATTGAATCTGTATATTGCTTTGGGCAAGATGGTCATTTTTACTATATTAATCCTGCCAATCCATGAGCATGGAAGATTTTTCCATCTTCTGAGGTCTTCTTCAATTTCTTTCTTCAGAGACTTGAAGTTCTTGTCATACAGATCTTTCACTTGTTTGGTTAGAGTCACACCAAGATACTTTATATTGTTTGTGGCTATCGTGAAGGGTATTATTTCTCTTATTTCTTTCTCAGCCTGCTTATCCTTTGAGTATAGGAAGGCTACTGATTTGCTTGAGTTGATTTTATATACAGCTACTTTGCTGAAGTCATTTATCAGCTGTAGGAGTTCTCTGGTGGAGTTCTTTGGGTCGCTTAAGTATACTATCATATCGTCTGCAAATAGTGATAGTTTGACTTCTTGCTTTCCAATTTGTATCCCTTTGACCTCCTTTTGTTGTCTAATTGCTCTAGCTAGAACTTCAAGTACTATATTGAAAAGATATGGAGAGAGAGTGCAGCCTTGTCTAGTCCCTGATTTTAGTGGGATTGCTTCAAATTTCTCTCCATTTAGATTGATGTTGGCTACCGGTTTGCTGTAAATTGTTTGTACTATGTTTAGATATGGGACTCGAATTCCTGATCTTTCCAAGACCTTTAACATGAAAGGATGCTGAATTTTGTCAAATGCTTTCTCAGCATCTAATGAAATGACCATGTGGTTTTTTTCTTTGAGATTGTTTATGTAGTGGATTACATTGATGGACTTCCTTATATTGAACCATACCTGCATCCCTGGGATGAAGCCTACTTGATCGTGGTGAATGATCATTTTGATGTGTTCTTGGATTCGGTTGGCAAGGATTTTATTGAGTATTTTTGCATTGATATTCATAAGAGAAATTGGCCTGAGATTCTCTTTCTTTGTCAGATCTTTGTGTGATTTTGGTATTAGTGTAATTGTGATTTCATAGAACGAGTTGGGTAGTGTTCCTTCTGTTTCTATTTTGTGGAATAGTTTGAAGACTATTGGTGTTAGGTCTTCTTTGAAGGTCTGATAGAATTCTGCACTAAAACCATCTGGACCTGTGCTTTTTTTGGTTGGAAGACTTCCAATGACCACTTCTATTTCTTCAGGGGTTATAGGGTGCTTTAGATGGTCTATTTGATCCTGATTTAATTTTGGTATTTGGTATCTGTCTAGGAAATTGTCCATTTCCTCCAGATTTTCTAGTTGTGTTGAATACAGGCTTTTGTAGTAGGATCTGATGATTTTTTGAATTTCCTCAGTTTCTATTGTTATATCTCCTTTTTCATTTCTGATTTTGTTAATTTGGATACTGTCTCTGTGCCCTCTCACTAGTCTGGCTAAGGGCTTATCTATCCTGTTGATTTTCTTAAAGAACCAACTCCTAATTTTGTTGATTCTTTGTATGGTTTTATTTGTTTCTACTTGATTGATTTCAGCCCTGAGTTTGATGATTTCCTGCCTTCTACTCCTCTTGGGTGTATTTGCTTCTTTCTGTTCCAGGACTTTCAGGTGTGCCATTAAGCTGCTAGTGTATGCTCTCTCCCGTTTCTTTTTGGAGGCACTCAGGGCTATGAATTTTCCTCTTAGCACCGCTTTCATTGTGTTCCAGCATTTCATCTTTGAATAGGTTGGGCAACATTGTCCCTGAGTCCTTCTACTCTGTCATCTAATTCTTTTGGGAAGATTCTATCAAAAAATATAGACTAGACATCATCTAAATCTGAGTTTCAAACTTAACTCCCACTGCTAACATATTACACAACCTTAGATAAATAATTTAACTTTCTTAAACCTCAGTGCCTCACCTATAAAGTATTAGACATACGCTAGATGATAGATAGACAAACAGACAAATAGATGATAGGTTATAGATAGATATAGAAACATAGTGATAGATAGATGATAGATAATAAATAGAAACATAGTGATAGATAAATGATAGAGATGATTGATACAGAGAAAGAAATAGATAATATTAGTACATATAGATACACACATACATATTATTATTGATATACAGAGATATATACGAATGATGGAGATGACTGATACATAGATTTAAATGATGTACATAAATAGGTAGATGCCATATATGATTGCTTGATAGATATATTGATAAAAGATAGGTGAGATAGATAATAGGGTGATTAATTGATGAGATAGGTTAATAATATATAGATGTATAGAGATAATAGGTATAGATATAAATACAAAGACGAATATTGATAGTTGTAGAGATAGATGATAGCTGAATAGAGATCTATAGACTTTGTTTTACTATTTTTCTGTTTCTATGATAAAATATTCTAACAAAAGGAACTTAAAGAATAAAGGGCTTATTCTGACTCCTAGTTGCATAGTTGATGATATTATAGTGATGATAATAAGGATGGTAACGAGGACTATGATTATAACAATGTTGATGATGATGATGGTGTTGATGGTGATGGTGATGATAATGATAATGATGATGACCACCATGTCCTCAGCTACTCCTTACCTGCTTACATCTTGACAAAACAAGAAACAGAAAGTAGACAGGAAGAAGGACTTGGCACTAGACCTCAAAGCCCACCCCCAGTCACCCACTCTCTCCAGTGAGGCTCCACCATAAAGTCTCCACAACCTTTCGAAACAGTGCCACCAGCTAGGATCCAAATGTTCAAAACCATGGGAAACAATTTGCTTTCAAACCACAATACCTATTTTCTTATGTTAACTTCATCTTCCTGCCATAGTGACTTTTATCCCTGCCTTCTTCCTCTTTAAAGTAAATGAGTATAATTATAGGGAACAAGTATTTCCTACTCCAAATGTCAGTTATTGAGCAAGCAGCGATATGGACAAAAGGTATAAAATTTTTCCATGAAAAAGGGGTGACCTTCCCAATATCCTGACCATACCATAGACAGCTTCCCTTCCTGAACTAAGGAGGTTGGAGCACCCAGATTAGACAATATTTACCAAGGGTCGGTTGACTTATTGTCTCAAACTAAATATGACTTGCGCTCCCTTAAATACTAAAATGCAGAGCCATCCATTTCGTTTCACTGCTCTGTGGCTCACACCTTTGATCACTATATGGGATGTGAGTCTAAGAACAAAGCATCCCTTCCTTATGCTGACTTCTGTTGGACTTTTGGGCTATCTCCAAGTTTCGCCTTTGTTAGCAGTTCTGCTGTGAGCATTGTGTGACATCTCTGTCTGCTCATTTCCTACAGAAATGTCCTGGCTATTGTTGGTTCTTTATTCTTTTGTAGACCTTTCAGAGTCATCTTAATCAAGGTCTGTGGGGAAAATAAACCCTGCTTGACTTTACTCTTGTAGTCATTTAAATTTAAAGAACAAGTTTGCAGAATGGATTTTACAATATTAAGAATTCTAATCCATGAATATAGTCTCTCTCTCTCTCTCTCTCTCTCTCTCTCTCTCTCTCTCTCTCTCTCTCTCTCTCTCTCTTTCCCAATACCACTTTCAAAGGCTTTCTATTCTGTTTCTCTTTAGATGTGTTTTATATTTATTTCTAAGTTTCTGGCAATCTCTAATATACAAATATAATGATTTTATTTCTTCTTTTGTATCTAAGCACATGCCAAGCATGCTGCATTTTTCATACAGAAGCTTCCTCGTCTACACTCAGTAGAGGAGGGTATCAACTTTAGTGTTGGGTGAGCAGCCCTAGGAATGAGACTTTTGTAAAAGGTAGACTACATTTTCTTTCTGATTTTGGCCCAACCACAGTCAGCTGTGCAGCTTTGAGTCAATTCTTTGCCTTCCCTGGACTTAATGTTTCCTGTGGTGGTTTATATTTTTAAAAAAGCTGCTATCAGTACTCTTTCCTGCATAGTCTTTTCCCACTGAGAAGTGAGATAGTTGGATCTGTCCTTCTGTCCCTTTGGTCTATAATGTCTTTGACCAGTATAAGCAGTGCCATGAATGTTGGATGAATTCCATGAGCACGAAGTTTCTATGCAGTCCCTTGAAGTGCTCACTCTAAGAGGAGTTAGCATGCTATAGGGAAGCTCGAGCTAGTCATATGTGATAGCTGGGCAGAGGGGTGATAACTGAATCAACCCCAGTTCCTCTGACCACTTCACTCAGGAGATCTAAGGGTGCAGCTATGCCCCCATGACATCACAATAGAACATCACGAGAGACTGGAACAATCAGGTAGTCTGCAAAATGATGTGGAACAGTGTTGTCTGAAGTCACCAGATGATGTGGTGGTTATTCAGAAACAGTCAGCAACAAATGAAACCAGTGACTTTCAGACTCAGAAACCAGAGCCTCGGGGATTCCTTGTCAGATACAAGACTGGTTTTCAGAGCTTCACACTCCTTCCAGCATTACCTTATGGTGATGTCATTAAATATCATCCAAAGACAATGCAATTGAACGCCTGAAATGGTGACTTGTGCATAGAGTCTAAACACTTGGGAGACTGAGAAATGAGGACCACCGTAAGTATGAGCTTGTCATCCTGGGCTCCATGTAAATTCTGAGACAGCCTAAGCTAACATACAAAGTGAGACCCTGTCTTGACGAAGGAAAGAAAGGGATGGGAAGGAGATGGAAAAGGGAGAGGCGAGAGGGATGTGATAGTTTGAATGAGAAATGTCCACCATGGTCCCGAGTTGGTACTGCTGTTTGGGGAGGTTAGGTGGTGCAGCCTTGCTAGAGGAAGTATGTCACTGGAGGTGGGCTTTGAGATTAAGAGCCTTAGGTCACTTCCAGGTTTCTCTTTCTGCTTCAGTGGCAAGCTCTCAGCATCTTGCTCCTGCTGTCGTGCTAGTCAACTGCTACCGTGCCTCCCCACAACCACAATAAATTCTATCCCTATGGAAGGATAACCCCAAATAAACCCTCCCTTCTGTAAGTTTCCTTGGTCCAGGTGTTTTACCACAACAATAGAAAAGTCACTAACACAGGAGGGGAGCTGGGAAAGCAATTGAAACAATGTTGTATAAGACTTGGATAAAACAGGAATAACTGACCGGGTGAGGAGACAGAACTCTGCTACTTTAACAGGAACTCAACCCTAGAAGACTGTGAGGACGTGAACACCCATTCACCCACATGTCCTCCCTCCTGAGCATTATCCTTCTCTGTAGAACATGATCTTAGCCCAAGTCATATTTTTTATACATAATTCAAAATTACTTTCAAGTTTTTGCCAGTGCTATTGTTTATTTAATATACCCCTTTACACCAACCTACTTCATTATGTAAATGAGTTTAAGGTTAATTGTTTTTCTTCCAGTACATCCCCAAATACAATCACAATTATTTAAATGATACCCAAACACTAAAAATTACCCCATTTGTTAGAATACTCAACTAGATGATCCTCTGTGTACATGCACAGGAGTTCACTCAAGTGTGTGCGTGTACATGCAAGAAAGGCACATGTGTGTGGAGGCAGAGATCAACCTTGGGCCTCAGACTGCATCCACCTTCTTTATTCAGAAGGGGCTCTCATTTGCCTGGAGTTCACAGATAAGCTAGGCTGGCTGGTCATCAAGACCCAAAGATTTGTTTGCATCTTTCTACCTCCATGTGCTAGGATTGAAAGCATGAGCCACCACACCTGGCTGTTTTTAGTAGGTTCTGGGGCGGGGGGTCACACTCTGATCCTCACCAACTGAACTGACTCCCCAGCCATGACTCTTTAACACCTCAAGATCTACGACCCAATCCTCTTCAAAATTCTTCAAGATTCCTCAACAAATACTAGTTTGTTCAAAATTGCATTCATTCTAAGTGGCTACGTTGCTTTCAGTCTTTACTCTAAGACCTTCTCTTCATCTCGAAAGCGTTTCCTTGTTCTCTATATTGATAAATCTGTATAGCTTAAATACTCAAATCCCCCATGATAGAAAAAAAAAACCTATTGAACATTATGTGCTAGACCCTAAATAAGGCACTAAAATCAGAATGTTTTGAAACCCAGAATGTGTTATGAACAAAA
Source organism: Tokudaia tokunoshimensis (assembly GCA_036184795.1). Classification (NCBI taxonomy): domain Eukaryota; kingdom Metazoa; phylum Chordata; class Mammalia; order Rodentia; family Muridae; genus Tokudaia; species Tokudaia tokunoshimensis. The sequence continues at coordinate 66,613,460 of BTHU01000010.1, forward strand.
CCGGAGGAATCCCTGCTTTTTTAAAGATTTGTTTTACTCTTAATTATTGTACCTGTTTGTGAATGTGTAAGTATGGTGCCCATGGAGATCAGAAAATGTCATCAGATCCCCCTGGGGTTTGTAGTTACAAGCAGTTGTGAGCTGCTTGACATGGGCACCAGGTCACCTACAAGAACAGCAAGTGCTCTTGGCCACTGAGCCATCTCCCTACCCCAGGAGTCCCTTCTTTAGAGACTAACTGCCCAGTTTCTTTCACCTGTCAGTCATAGATTTATGGAGAATGAAGTTTCATTACTTAATGAGACATCTGAATGAGATGCCAGCAAAGAGCCCAGTTTTGTAATGGAGCACCAACTCTATCCCACCACATGCTAGTCACATAGCTACCTAACCATAAGAAAAGGAAACCGTGTCCTGATTTGTCTTTCCAGAATGAAATTAATTATGAGAATTTCAACTCTTTCTAAGTCTCTGAGCACTCCTGCCTTTCCCCGGGAGAGTTAGTTATAAATGAGTTTGCACTTTCTGGGCCGGCTAATGCAGGCAAAAACTGATGGCCTGAGAGGAGTTAGAATTCTGCAGTATGAATCTCCATTTCTCCTCCAGCTCTGGGGCTCCATGTGGAAACTCCCCGCTCTAACTCCTCCTCCTCCTCTTCCTCCTCATCCTTCTCCTCCTCCTTCTCCTCCTCCTTTTCCTCCTCCCAGAGGCCCTAATATTTTCTATACTTATCTGCTGCCAATTTTGATCAATGGATTTCAACCTTCCTAATGTTGTGACCCTTTGACACAATTCCTCCTGTTGTGGTGACCTCCAACCATAAAATTTTTTTCATTGCTCCTTCATAACTGTAATTTTTTTCCTGTTATGGATTGTAGTGTGAATATCTGTGCTTCCTGAAGGTCTTAGGTGAAAGGGTCATTTGAGCCCCAAAGGAAGTCACAACCCACAGATTGTAACCACTGACCTTCACCACACCTAAGCTCATCTTTGTTATTTTCTTTCTTCCTTCCTTAATTGTGTAGTGTGTGTGTGTGTGTGTGTGTATGTGTGTATGCACGTGTGTGTATGTACATATACACATATATGTGTGCAGGTGCACATGCAGAAGCCAGTGTCTTTGTCTACCATGTGTCCTTCTCTATCACTCTCTACCATATCCTCTCAGACAGGGTCTCCCATTGAGCCTGGAAAGCCCCAGTCATCCTCCTGCCCCTACCTCCAACAACAGTGGGCTTGCAGGAGCATGGGTGCAGGAGTTGTGGGTGGAAACTCGGGCCCTCATGCCTGCACAGCAAGCTCTCAGATCCATGGTTATCTCCCCAGCCCCGACTTTATCATGCTTATGTGTCTGTCCACAGAGGCTCATTAAAATCATAAATGCAGCATCCTCTCATCCAGGCAGGCTCATGCTTCTGCCTGGAGGCCAGGGCTGTCCCTTTCTGCCCCTCTCTGAGGCACCGTCTTCCTATTCTCAGATAATATAATATATGTGTTTTTATTCATTCACTAACAAAACGTTTTGTGTCATAAGCTGTACGGGCTTGTGTGGGGTATAAGAGTGAATGAAACACCCCAGCTTCAATAAGCTATATGAACAACAACAGTTAAACTAGACGTTCATCTGATACATCCCCACCCTGTGCCTATAGTCACTGCCACAGTGGAATCAGACAGACAGAAGCCAGTCTGCGTTACATACCCAGCACCCACCACCTTCCGTGGCTGTAAATACTATAAAGTTTATGTAACTTGGAGAACTGTGAAAATTCAGTGGATTTGGCCAGAGATAAGAAAGGAAGCAGTACTGAAGTAAACTTAACAGATTTTTGTTTATTCTGAAACTTTTGGGCAGAGAAGTGTTATTTAACATGTAAATTATTCATGACAACCAAGAAGACAAGATGAGGAAGAAAAGACTTGTCCCAAGCACCTAATACTCCCTAATTATAAAAATCAACAAAGACAGGAAAGACTTCAATGGTGTCCAGGCCTGTGATGTGGAAGGAAGGAAACAACCCAATCTACAAGCAGAATGAGTATTACAGTAACTGGAGGTTGTATGTGTGTGCACACATGTATGTGTGTGCATGGGTGTGTATATGTGTGTACATGTATGTATATGGATGTATATGTGCATGCACAGGTGTTAGTATATGTGCATATGAATGTATGCATTTGCATGTGCAAGTGTGTGCATGTTCATGCATGTGCTGGGCCACATGTAACTGCAAGAGTATGACATGGTGCATGTGGAGGTCAGAAGACAACCTCTGTAAGGAAGACACAGGAGGGTCACTGGGATGATTATTCGGCTAATTCCAGATTCAGTAAAAGGCACCTGATATCCTGCTCTGGCACACACAGACAGGCAGGCAGGCAGGCAGACAGACAGACACACACGCACATACATACATATATACTGCACACATACAGTACACACCAGTAAGTTAACTTAAAATAAATAGTGCTGCAATAAACCAGTAAATTGAAGCAAAACAATAGATACATCTATAAATAAACATATGGCATGAAAAACAGTCTCCAATTTAACCAGTGAGAGAACAAAATAAAAGCAATGACAACGTATCAGCATGGAGAACAAAAGTGCCCTAGATAACTGGTAACCTGCCCAGGTATTCCTCGACAGAAATTCAGCATGAAGCAGAAATCACCCCCAACTGAAACAAGAGCCAACTACCTGCTAAAGAATGCAGGCTTCCTTCATGTCACTAAAACACCCTGGCCAAAAGCAATTTGGAGAGGAAAGGGGGTGCTTGGCTTATAAGTTTAATCCATAATCCATCATGAGGGAAGTATGGCAGGAGGTCAGGAACCCAGTACCAAGGAGGAGCCTGATTACTGACTCACTCCCTGGCTCATGCATAGCACTTGCCTGCCCCTACAGACGTGTCCAAAGGCCAACCTGTCCTAGGCAACTCCTCAATCAAGCCTTTCCTCTCAGAGGACTCTACTATGTCAAATTAATGAAGCCAACTAGAACACAATGAAGATGTAAAAAAAAGAAAATATAAACATAAGCATAAAAAGAGTGATGCATATCTGTATATGAATCTATATAAACTATTACATAACATGTATAATATGACATATTTTTCTTCAGTGGAAAAATAATAAATCTAGAGCCAACAAGATGACTCAGTAGATAAAGGTGCTTGCTGCCAAGCTTAACCTGAGTTTAGTATTGAGGACCACATAGTTAGAAGAAGAAGAAGAAGGAGGAGGAGGAGGAGGAGGAGGAGGAGGAAGAGGAGGAGGAGGGAGAAGAGGAAGAAGAAGAAGACCTGATTCCTGAAAGCTGTCATCTGATCTCTACACATGCACACACATCATGGCACATGGATATATACATATACACTCATGCACATACAATAAATAAATAAATACATGAATGAATGAATGAATGAATAAATAGTATAACATCATTTTTCAATAAATCTAGCCTGTCAGTTCTCAGTGACACCACTGCCAGTTCTCAGTGACATCACTACCAATTCATCACAGGATGCACAAAGGCCTTCGAGAAACAAAGTATAGATCGAGAGGACTATATCCAATACAACATCTTCAGATATAAAGTCAATTAGTTCTCACATGAAAATCTAGGTGAAATATAAGTTCCAGGCCCTTCCTGGAAAACAAGAACACTGAAGGTCCCACCTCTCATGCAACCAGCCAGCTCATGTGGGCATCCAAATCTGCTCACTTTGCCTTTGGTTTCCCTGGGTTTGGGAGTTCTATTTGCTGACCTAGAATTTGAAGGTGGTAACAGCCAGTGGGAGAGTGCTGGGAGATTCTGTGAGAGAATCCATATGCTCTGGGCTTCACAAGTTGTAGATGTAAAATGCCAGTGTTGCTTCTGTGATGTTGTGCCACTTGACTGTGGACTAGGTAAGATATCTACTCGGGGAGACTCAGTTGGGCACAGCAGAAGGGTGGCTGAAAGAACAGTGCACTTAGGTATGAATGGAAAAGAGAATACCTTGAGTTTACCAGACTTTTCTTTTAATGCATGTGAAGGTGATTGGTTTTATGCAGAAGCTGGTCCATTAGAATAGGGGTCATGAAGAGGGGTTGGGGATGTGACTCAGCTGGTAGAGGGCATGTCTAATATAAGTGGTGCCCTGGGTTTAGTTCTCAGCACTGCACAAACCAGGAATTTGTAGGTGAAGGCAGGAGGATTAGAAATTCAAGGTCATTCTCAATTACATACTGGAAGCCAACTTGGGATACAGTAGACTTTGTCCAAAAAAATAAAATAAAATAAAATAACAAGGAAGGGAGAGAGGGAGGAACTAATCTAAAATTAACGTCAGCCAATGACAAAAAGAAGGGAGAAACTGGGCTCAACACTTTGCCAGGTCCTGCAGCGAGATCTACAAAGTCCTGAGGGAACTGAATCTAAGACAACATCCACTGACTAAACTCATTCTAGTTAAAAGCAAATGTGTTAGTCATTGTCAGAGAGCTGTGATAAAATATCAAAGAAACCATGCCTTAGAAGCAGCCAAGAGCTCTTTGCCCATTGGTTTCAAGGGCTTCATTCTACAGTAAGTTGACTCCTTTACTTGAAGCTTGCATCAAGGCAGAACACTACAGCAGAGTGCATTGTGAATCAAAGCTGCTCACCACACTGTGGCCAGGAAGCAGCAAGAGAGGGGAAGGGATCACCCCCCTGCCCCATGCTACTCAGTGATGTCTCCACAAAGACCTAACTAACTCCTACCACCAAGCCCAACCTCTGCATGGTTTTACCATTTCCAAATAAGGCCATAGTGGGAAGTAATTTTCAACACATGAGCTTTGAGGGGATCTTTAAGATCCAAACTATCATAAGAAACATGTAAGTACAGATGTCAAGGTACCATGTGAGGACTTTGGATGTAGCTCGGTGGTAGAACATTTGCCTAGCACACACTAGAACCTTCATTCAATCCCCAGTAATACACAGAGCATGGAAAGCATCATTGAACCTGCCTTTATAAATATATGGCTTTATTCTGCTGGGAAGATTTTATACATCCTCCCATAAAAATGTAATTATGTATGAGACTTAACCTCCAAGTAAACCCCATTCTTTTCTATTCAAATGATATTGTTTGCCCAATTCATTTCTGCTCAGAAGGCTCCTGGAATATACAAAAAATGGTATCTGTTAACTTATTAACAGACTGGTAACATATCTCTAAGGTTTCAAACAGCTCTATATATTTTGGCCCAATAAATTGTCTCCCAATAATTTGTCTTCAAGATAATTTGAAGTACCAGCAGTTACATATAATTATTACAGTAATTACAATACCAAAACTTCCGTGCAATATAAATCCCTCAAATAAAGACATGATTAAACTGGTATATAAAAGGAATATTAATGTCTATAGCCATACTCCCTCCAACATGCCTAATCTTATCTTAGAAAGCAATATTACAAGCCAGAGAGGAGGCTTAGGGTGAAAAGCAATTGCTGTTCTTGCAGAGAACTCAAGTTTAGGTCTCAGCACCCATAGACAGCTCATAAACACCTATAACTCCAGTTCCAGAAGATCCAAGATACTCTCCTTATCACCACATGTGCCAGGCTCTTACATACAGACAGACAGAAGATTTGCACAAATAAAATTTAAAATAAACAAAGGAGCTGGGCGGTGGTGGCGCATGCCTTTAATCCCAGTACTTGGGAGGCAGAGGCAGGAGGATTTCTGAGTTCGAGGCCAGCCTGGTCTACACGGTGAGTTCCAGGACAGCCAGGGCTACACAGAGAAACCCTGTCTCAAAAAAAAATCAAAAAAAAATAAAAATAAAATAAAGAAAAAAAAAACAAAGGAATATTAATATTTCACAATTATTATAGTAGAATCATTATACTGAATGCAATAGAATAATACTTGAAGCAGAAATGACACCAGAAACAAAGGTATACATAGACTGGGTAAGATGCAAATGTGTAAAAATAGGTTTATAAAGGTGAAAATGTGGGGCTGGAGTTCAGTGGGTCTAGCATAGGATTGGAACTCAGTTCCCAGCAGCCATATGGGAGACTCCATGCAATGTGTAACTCCAGTTCCAGGGGACCTGACCCGCTCTTTTGACCTCCATGGGCAATTGCATTCACATTCACATTCCCAGACACAGATACATACATACACACAAAACTGAAAATAAAATAATCTTTAGCTGTTTTTAAAGGAAAGTAATACATGCTCTGATTTATTCTAGGATTTAGCTATAAAAATAATTGCATATGTTTAAAATTATGATGAAAATCCAAGATACAAAGTAAACAAACCAGTTGAGAAGCAATCACCTAAAACCCAGTGCTTTGGTATATTATTATATGGGCAAAATTCCAAAAATTTCTGTGATTAAAATGTTATGTTTATGTATATATGTGCATATAACCAAGTACAAATGATTATAACTCCTTTAAAAACTAAATGTGGTACATATAATTATACTTTAATAAAAAAGTAAGTAAATAGAAGTAATATTTGAACTGTATGAAACAGGTTATTTTAATTCCAAAAAGTGTTCTCTCTCAAGAGGGAAAGTGTGACATCATTAAGAAGCTAAGGTTGAAATCCCCAACATGATTAATGATACTCGTTATGCTTGTAGACAGGAACTTAGGATAACTGTCCTCTGAGAGGCTCCACCCACAGCCAATGAAAAGAGATACAGAGATTTATACCCAGACATTTAGATGGATCTTGGGAAGTCTTCCGGAAGAGTTAGGAGAAAGATAGAGGAACTCAAAGAGAACAGAGACTCTCTAGGAAGACCAACAGAATCAACTAATCTGAACCCTTAGCAGCTCCCAGAGACTGAGTCACCAACCAAAGAGCGAGCATGCCTGGACCTAGGACCCCTGTACAGCATAAGTAGCTGATGTGCAGCTTGACCTTCATGGGGGTCCCCCAAACAACTGGAGCAGGGCCTGCCCCTAAATGGGCAGCCTTGTCTGGCCTCAGTGGGAGATGTGCCTAGTCCTGCAACAACTTAATGTGCAGGATGGGAGAGTGGAAGAGGTAAGGGGGCTGACACCCAGAGGGCTTTCCTTTCTAAGGGGAATGGGAGGAAAACTTATTTGAGGGGGTGCTGGGAGGAGAGAAATAGCTGATATTGGGTTTTAAAGTGAATAAATAAATAATTTAAAAAAAAAAAAGCTAAGGTTGAGCTGGAGACAGTTCAATGTTAGGTGCCAGCACTGCTCTTGCAGAAGCCCTGGGTTCCATTCCCAGCACCCATGTTAGGTGGCTCACAACCACCTGTAATTTCAGCTTCAGAGCATGTCTAATGCCCTCTTCTGGCCTTTGAGGTCACCTGCATACACATGTATAAACAAACACACACACACACACATACACAAGCACATAATTAAATATAAAACAAACCTTGTCTTTAAAAAGAGTGTTGTTGTTTTCATACTACCAATTTCATTTTGGATAACATCATTTGGCTCTCCTAAAAATGTCAGAATTCATGTTCTTCCACTCTTTACCTTCCCCCACTCAGCATTCTGGTTTGTTCCATTATTCCCACACTGTCAAGGTACCTAACATCTTTATTCTAATTCATAGTTGCAGTTTCCAGTTACTTAGTCTTCATTCCATGTTTACTCTCAACAGCTGTCTCTTGGCTCCGCAACAGCTGTTTTACGGTTTTCACTTTATGAATAAATGTTTGGAATTTTTACCAACAGTGCTCACAAATGTGATTCTTTTCTGTCCTACATACTGGCATTAATGAAATTGTATATTTACTCAGTGGCCAACCTGGCTGTATTCTCAGTTTGATCAGAGTTTCCTAATTCCATAGATTATCCATCTAACCTCTACCCCACTGAACACATTGCCCAGCCCTTCAAACAGAGCATACCTTGTTGTCACTGTGTTGATACCTAGAGCTGTGGACCAGCAAGGACATGGTATGGATATTAGACATTGGAAGGAAAGAATGACTTCTAGTCCTATGCCTATCTCAATTACAGCTCTGTGATTCAGTTCCCTCCAATCTTGGAGTCCTACTGCTTGTGGGTTTTTATAACACAAATCTCTCATTAATGGAGTAGTGCACACCTGCAACCTCAACACTCAAGGGGCAAGATGATTGGGAGCTCAAGGTTGTTCACTGCTTTGTGGAGAGTTTGAGGTCAGCCTGGTGTATGTGTAAATAAATAAATAGCTTATAGAGGAGAGTCACTTTGGGTAGAATGGACAGTGATAGGTTGCCCATAGTCCAGAAGATGTCTCACACCCATGGGTGTATGGACAGTGTCAATTGGACTCTGCGAGTTATTTTTAAGGACATGGTGTTAGGCAGAGGACATGGACATGAGGGGCTATCTAGGAGGAAATGGAGGGGAAGGGAGAGATATAGCTAAAGTACAGTGTGTGTGTGTGTGTGTGTGTGTGTGTGTGTGTGAGAAATTCTCAAAGAATAAACTTAATATATTTTAAAAACACTAGAGCTACAAGACATTTAAATAGCTCAGAAGTGGTTAATATACCTCTATGTGATCCATGGAAAATTCCCCATACATATTAAGTTATAGCAAGCACTTTGATTAAGGCTGAAGACACAACATGTCAAAATGACAGGATGTTACCAAGGCAATACTTAGAGGGAAATACTCAGCACCAAATATCCTTATCAGAAATAGAGACAAATCTCATCTTGGCCTCTGTCATTGGAACTAGGAAATAAAGACAAGAGCAGAAAACAATGAATAAAAATGAAAGAGACTAGAGTTGGCACTATAATAAAACCAATACAACTGATAACCCAATAGTCCGACCAATCAAAATAAATAACAGATACAAAATGCACTTGAGGGCACACACCTAAAGTCCTCGACCATTGGAGGTGCGACTTCCACACCCAGGCCACTGTTCTACTTTCACTTCTGTATCTGTGATGAAATATCCCAACAAAAAGCTGCTCAGAAAGGGTGAGGGTGAGCCTCACAGGGCAGGTCACTGTCCACCATAGCAGGAAAGTGAAGTCGGGAATTTAAAACAGCTGTGCTCATCGCAGGCACAGTCAAGAGCAGACAGAAAGAACACATGCACACTTAGTGCTCAGCTGTCCTCCACTCTTCAACAGCCTGGGGCCCACACGCAGGAAATGGTGCAGCTGCCTTCAGGCTGAGCCATCCCACATCAACTAAGGCAACCAAGACAATCTCCATGGACAAGCCCACTGGCCAACCTGCCTAGACAGTCCTGCATGGAGACTCTTCTTGAGGTATTCTAGATTATGTCAAGTTGAAACTAACCATCACAGCTACATAGAGAGTCTTTTCCCTCTCAGAATAAGTAAGTAGATAAATAAGAAGAGGGAAAGAAAATAGGAACTTTACTTCAAAGGAAGTTTCAAGTTTAGATGGCTTCAACAAAATATTCTGTGGGAGGCTTGTTATTATCAATTCCATACAAAGTCTTGGAAGAGTGAAGAGGGGGAACATTCCCATCACCTGTGAGGTCACCCTTACAGACATGTCACTACCAAGACACACAGGATGGAAAGCCTCATGAACTGGGACACAAAAAGTTCTACAAACTCTGGCAAGTCTAAGTCAATGGCATATAAATGGGATAATATAGCAACATGACTAAACAGATGAACCTCACTTAATACTCTGCATGGTCTCTCATACGGGGATCCCTAGTCTGTAGTGTGTATATGTGCATCCATGTGTGTAAGATGATGGTGGTGGTGGTGGTGGTGATGGTGGTGGTGGTGGTGGTGATAGTGGTGGTAGTGATATAAGCCCCAGTAATAAAATACACCCCATATATGTAACATGAAAGCAAAAGGAAGATAAAGTTGAGGGTGGAGAAAGATATCAGTGAGTGGGAGAAGAGGCATGGAACAGGTTAGGGAAGTGAATATGAGTAGAGGGTAGAAAGGAGAAATGAGGAAGGATGGGTGGACTAAAGGGTACATGGAATATGACAGAGAAAAAGAAATTCCAGGGAGGACCCAAGGGAAGTCAGAAGATGGAGGAGGAGAATCCACTAAAGCACGTCATTCAAATACCAGAATAATACCCAACTCCTTGGATGTTGACTTATAAACTACGATCACAAACACAGGATGCACAAAGCTTGTGAAAATCATATCGAGCTGCACAGAGGCTGGAAGTAACCTCCTCTGCATTGTGCTTGCAGGGCCTATTTGACCTGGACGTTAATATTTGTCAAAGTCCCCGTGTCGGCAGAAAGTTTTCTCAAAGGAAGTCTTGAGCAAACACTGGTATCTGCAGGGGTTAGTGAGCGTGACACACACAAACAGAAGTGTCCCATGCTCAGGGGAGGACAGGACTCCTAATCAAACTGCTTTTCACTACAGAACTTTCTAGAACCTTTCACAAATATGCAGTATATATTGTAACTCCATAAGGCTAAGATATGGATAATGCTTCCCACAAGTGAATTCCTCCTAGATTCTGGTTCTCAAGCCTTTTCCTGGGGAGTGACCAGTCTTTGGGACACTCTTTGGGAAAATGTCTAGACTGTTCTAGCTGTGTATTGGTCAATGATAAAGGACAGAGGCTTAAGGTAGATACAAAATAAGAAGACAGGGATGGGGAGAAAGTTCAGCAGGTAAAATGTTTGTCTTGCAAGGGCAAGGAGCTGAGTTTGATCCTCAGAACATATGTCTTAAAAAGCCGGGCTTTGTGGTGTCTGCCTATCATTCTAGCTCTGGCAACCAGTATGCATTTTTCTGTTGATGGTAAACTGGCTGGTAACCCAAGATGGTGTACACAGGGCATTTCCAGCTCTCATCTCGGGAGGAGCCCATGGAGAAGGACTTGGGGATTGGGGAGAGAAGGCTGAGCAGCCAGGTTGGTCAGGCATCTCACCCTCTTCTTGAGTCTGAATCAACTCTGAGATCTGAGCTGGGAGCTGGTGACAAGAGGGTCCTAGCACTCACTGGACAGCCAGCCTAGCCTACTGGTTCCAGGCCAGTGACAGACCCTGTTCCATAAACCAAGTTGGACAGTTTCTGAAGAACAACACCTGAGGTTGTCCTTTGGCACACATACACAGAGGGGGAGTGTATGTTCTGTTCACCACACACATGACTACACACAGGCAACACATGCACACAAACACACATGCACACGCGCACACACACACATATTCACAGGCACACACTACAGACAAGGGAACCCATATGAGAGACCAGGCAGAATATTAAGTGGGGTTCTCTTCTTAGTCATGTTGCTGTATTATCCCATTTACATGTTATTGGCTTAGACATGCCTGACTTTGTAGGATTTTTTTGTCTTCATGTTCATGAGGCATGCTGTTGGTATCCAGGATGGCTAGACAGCTCAGCAGGTGAAGACATCTGTAGCCGAGTATAAGGACCTGAATTGGAGCCCAGAAGAAAAGCAACTT